>ML777404.1:737925-749893 GCA_009831015.1 Picea engelmannii | reverse complement strand
GTCCTCCTCGTCTGGTTGATTTCAGAAGTGCAGAGTGGGTACCAGCTGGTATTTCTATGTATTTCTCTCCCAATCGGTTGAAAGCAAAACTGCAATGATTTCGGTTTGTCTCAAACCAGAGTTCCTTCTTCTATTTAAAAACCTTATTTCAAAGGTAGAAGGAAGAGTTTAAATGTGTCACGAAATAGCGACTTAGGAATTTCCTCGGTGGAAGCATGTCGCCACCGACCACAGCACACTGATCACCGACCACATCACATGTCAGACCTACCGATCAAAAGATGCGACTTGGAAATTTCTAGGTGGAAGCATAATCATGGACCACACCCCATGTCAGAACTGCAGTAGTAAACAATGGAGACCACCGATGACGCGTTGAGTCTTTTTGTCCCAATAGATGATTCGTTTAATAGAAAACAGTTGGCATTGAGCTACATAAAGGGTATTACAGCATATTATAAAAGGATTATAATACTAGCCACAATCACTTTATAAAATGGTTGATATACGATCGCGTCATTTTTCATCTTTTAAAATTAATGACGCCGATCAGTTTATATCAACCACTTTTATAAAGTGGTTGTTGCTAGTCTTAATAACTATTAACAATAATTGAAATATATAACAAGAATTATAACTTTCCTTTAAATTGTAGTGCATTTATACTAAGATTAGTGTTAAGGCATCTTGTATTGATATTTATAATATTGTGAATTGTGAAAAATCTGTTGTCTATATGCATAAAATGGGTTAATAAATATTATATGCATAATGCATAAAATGTGTTAATAAATATATTACATTATTACCATAAAACACAATTCATATTTATAATTCATCTCAACTTGTATTTATATTTATAATATTGTGAAAAACACTATTTACATGTGTAATTTTACTATTTTATAATATTATGAAAAACATTATACATGTAATTTTACTATTTTATAATATTATGAAAAACATTATTTATAATATTGTAAAAACACTATTTTAATGCATTAAAATATTAATTAAAATATTAATAAAGTATTAATACAATAATAAATAATACATTAAATTAAATTAAAACTAAAATTGTTAATTTATTATCATTACACTCTTATTATTAAATTATTATCATTACATTATTATTATTAAACTCTTATTATTTAATTTATTCTTTATTATTTTATTATTATTATTATTAAATAAACCTTAATACAAATCAAAATTATTATCTATCTACAACACACATAAATTTTGTATTTATATTTATAATATTATTAAAAACCTTAACACACAATTTTGTAAGTATTAACATAAATTTTATATTTATATTTATAATATTATTAAAAACCTCTCAATTTTGTAAGTATTAAGAGTTTACTTTTTGAAACGTTATTAAATTATTAAGTATTAAAAATTATTTTTGAAACACTATTATTAAATTCTTATCATTAAATTATTATCAAAACTCGTGACTGAATGTAGCGTTTATTAACATGCAATTAATGGGTGAAACCCTTCACTCATTAAGCATGAACGAACTCAAGGCAATTGAAACTCAAATGGAAGAGAGTATCAGTCGTGTGCGATCGAAGAAGGTAACTCTCAACACGGTAAATTACTTTAATACCCACAGCTTCTGCAATCTATATGTCAAAGAAAAATAATCAAATTATAATTAAATCTAAATCAAACAAGCGTAAATCAAACAAGCGGCGGTTGGTACAGTAAATCGAGGGCATAAAAATTTCGCAGGTGGCGGTAGGCACAGTAACGAGAGGGAATAAAAATCATTAGATAAATAATATTAATTGTGCCCATTGTCAATAGGTGTACACTTTTCGGCGTAACTAGCATAAGTGAGAATGGAAATGTTGAAGTAATTGAAGGGAATTCAGAAGGTTTCATATTAATGTTGTTAATTGAGATTATAAAAACTTTAAGGGATTTTTCATATTAATGTTGTTAATTAAGATTATACAAATATTGTCTCATCCCCAAAGTGTCTCAACTTGTATAAAGGAAACATAGAAACATGGAGGTTCACCACTCCCTTCATTGCACAGACAAACAACTTTCGACATTGCAACCTTTCCTTTCTGCCCACTACCATGCATAAGCTAAGACCTTACATAAAGCCCATAAAACACTATCTATCTTCCCTCGATACATGTCTCTTAATACATATTTTAAGTTTATATGTTTTTTCTATTTTTTATATACTTTATATTTATAAAGTTTATATTGTTCTTCCATATATATAAATATGTTTATATTGTTCTTCCAATATATATATATATATATATATATAGATATGCATTTAAAACATATAATATTTAATATATAATATTTAATACTACAAACATAAAAATTTAAAAGAGAAAACTCGCCAATGACACTGTGACAAATTTAAGCGTGTTTGTGTTTATTCGAATAACGGAAGAAATCTCTTCTTGGATAATCAAGACTTTGGCACATTTATATCCAATCAAATACTTTATTTAAGAGAAGGCAATTGCACTACGACTTTAACATCATTTATTTAAAGCAATTTTAAAAACAAGGATAATGAAGTTGCGTAGAATGTTTTCGGAGGCAATTGCACTACGACTTTAACATCATTTATTTAAAGCAATTTTAAAAACAAGGATAATGAAGTCGTGTAGAATGTGTTCGGGACAATGTCCAAAAGATTTTTAGATTAACGGGTTAAGTATTAGTGGATTAGGAGAGTTAATCATGTATAATTATATTTTATTATGTTTTATTATAATTAATTATAATAGTTAAAGAGTTAATGGGTTAATGATTAGGATACATTTGCTAGTTGGTTTATCAATGGTGGGGATTGTGAGTTAGTGGATCAATGGTTAGAAAGTAGGTTGATTAGTAGGTCAATGGTGAAGGGGTTAGTAGATTAGTGGCTGACGTTATTTTGGGTTATTGATTCAAGGGGTAATGGGTTAAGTATTAAGGGGTTCATGGTAGTGGGTTGGGGTTAGTGGGTTAATGACTCATATTTAACTTAGATTTATGGGGTTAGTGTGTTGGAGGCTAGGGGTTTAATGTCTTGATGGTTAAATAGAATGAATTAATTAAATAGAATGAATTAATTGAGTTATTTTGGGTTATTGATTTAAGGGTAATGGGTTAAGTATTAAGGGGTTCATGGTAGTGGGTTGGGGTTAGTGGGTTAATGGCTCATGTTTAACTTAGATTTATGGGGTTAGTGTGTTGGAGTCTAGGGGTTTAATGTCTTGATGGTTAAATAGGATGAATGAATTGAGTTAGTGAGTTAAAAGTTAGGTGTCAATGGATCAAGTGGACGAGGGGCCAATAGGATAATGGGTTAACGTAATAACATTGATATTTTTTATCTCAATTTTACAAAACATTAAAGTGTTTCTCTGTGTATATATATACAAACTTTGCTTTATAAATATAGTGGAGTTAATTCTAACTTAATAATGAAAATAATGCCCAATTATAAGATATCAATAATTCCAACACAATAATTCCAATTTAACTTATAATAAGTATGAATAGAATTCTTCCAAATTTTGGTTATCCTATTAATTCGATAAATTTATGATATCTTATTAATTCTTAGTTAAATTAATTTAATTTATATCGTATATATTAAAAATTTTAATAAGAAAAAAATCCAATATAAATCTTTAATTAAGTGTATTGTATTTCTCTTAAATATCATAAAATTAATAATAGAATTAATAAAGAAAATTAAAAAGTAAATTAAAAAAAATAAAAACACTAAAAGTATTGTATTTCTCTTAAATATCATAAAAATTAATGATATAATTAATAGGGAAAATACAAAATGTATTTCTCTTAAATATCATAAAAATCAGAAGTGCAGAGTGGGTACCAGCTGCTTTCAAGATGCCGCCGGGGCTCTGGTATTTCTATGTATTTCTCTCCCAATCGGTTGAAAGCAAAACTGCAATGATTTCGGTTTGTCTCAAACCAGAGTTCGTTCCTCTATTTGAAAACCCTATTTCAAAGGGAGAAGGAAGAGTTTTAATCTGTCACGAAATACCTACCAATCAAAGGAAGTGACTTGGGAGTTTCCTCGGTGGAAGCATGTCACCACCGACCACAGCACACTGATCACCGACCACATCACATGTCAGACCTACCGATCAAAAGATGTGACTTGGAAATTTCTCGGTGGAAGCTGTTAAAATGGGAGAGTAGAGTGATTTAAACAAACATTCTATTACATCAATATCAATACAATGGACTCTATTATATAGAGTGTACAGGTTGTTATTAGATCTAACTTATTCTAAAGATAACTGGAGAGGTTGAGAAAATATCTCAACCACACACCAAACTAAGATCTCACCAATCCAACTCTCTAACAACCTCTTAATAATAGGATCACACAACTCACGTAGAGATGAACTCTACCTCTCAATACATTAGCAAGAACATTAGATAAGTAGGAATTATATATATTCCAACACTCTCCCTTAATGACTACTTATCTAAATATCTATGTGGTCATATCTTCGTGTGCTTCCTCTTCTACCTGCATCTGATTATTGATGTCCATATAAAGAGAAATCCATCTACCGGAATACATGGGTCATCAGCCGTTGTAACCGCCAGTTCTATAGGAATCCTTTTCATCTACATGGTTCATTCAACCATTCTTCCTCATAGCTCCCCCTTCATCACATCATCATCAACCTAGGTTTTATTTCAGCTTACCCATAACCGTGCTCTGGGTTTTCTCGGATTACCCTCAACCATGCACCAGGTTTTCTCGGATTACCTGTAACCATGCTCTGGGTTTTCTCGGATTACCCTCAACCATGCATCAGGTTTTCTCGGATTACCCTCAACCATTCATCAGGTTTTCTCGGATTACTTGTAACCATGCTTTACATAGTGGTTTCTAGATTACCACAAACTTTTCACATTAGGGGGTACACAATGGCTCAGGGACATAGAATTTTCTAGGACCACTACATCAAAATATCCTAGTCTTACTTTCAATTACATGTCTCACAAATAACATAACTATGCACACCTTCAAACAAAAAAATATCAGTAACAATACTTGTAAAATCATAACTCAATCACACTTCTGACAATCAACCCTCTGTGAGCCCGACGGAATGGGCACGTACACCTCACTTCGCTATAACACCTCCATATAATGGTGCAATTGTCCTTTCTGCATCCTCAACAATGACATCATCCTCCAGGACAACGCACAACCGAGACACTCTTCCTTTTCGGCGGGCGACTCTTTTTCCTACAGCAAACTCTTCAAACGGTGCCAGCAACAACCACTCTTTTTCCTGCACGGAAAACTCTTCGAGTGTTCCACAAAACACCTAGCATTGCAACAACCTCAAAATGATCTCTTTTCTTTACATAGAATCATAACCCATGGGATGGTCCAGCAACACAACAACACAACTCGGCACCACAGAACAGATCAGATCAATTACATCATACATCATGGTCCAGCTCTGATACCATGTTAAAATGGGAGAGTAGAGTGATTTAAACAAACATTCTATTACATCAATATCAATACAATGGACTCTATTATATAAAGTGTACATGTTGTTATTAGATCTAACTTATTCTAAAGATAACTGGAGAGGTTGAGAGAATATCTCAACCACACACCAAACTAGGATCTCACCAATCCAACTCTCTAACAACCTCTTAATAATAGGATCACACAACTCACGTAGAGATGAACTCTACCTCTCAATACATTACCAAGAACATTAGATAAGTAGGAATTATATATATTCCAACATAAGCATCATCATGGACCACACCCATGGTCTCCATAGACAATGGAGACCACCGATGACGCGTTGAGTCTCTTTGTCCCAATAGATGACTCGTTTTATGGAAAACAATTGGCATTGAGCGACGTAAAGTGTATCGCAGCATATTATAAAAGGATTATAATACTAGCATTGAGCAACATAAAGTGTTGAAAGCAAAACTGCAATGATTTCGGTTTGTCTCAAACCAGAGTTCCTTCTTCTATATCAAAACCCTATTTCAGAGGTAGAAGGAAGAGTTTAAATGTGTCACGAAATACCTACCCAATCAAAGGAAGCGACTTGGGAATTTCGTCGGTGGAAGCATCTCGTACTATAAAAGGATTAGAATAAAATAAAAGTGGGAAGTCTGTCCTATTCAAAGATGAAATTTGACGAGAAAACTCGCCAATGACACTGTGACAAATTTAGGCTTGGTTGTGTTTATTCGAATAACGAAAGAAATATCTTCTTGGATAATCAAGATTTTGGCACATTTATATCCAATCAAATACTTTATTTAAGAGAAGGCAATTCCACTACGACTTTAACATCATTTATTTAAAGCAATTTTAAAAACAAGGATAATGAAGTTGCGTAGAATGTGTTTTGGACAATGTCCAAAATATTTATAGATTAACGGGTTAAGTAGTAGTGGATTAGGAGAGTTAACCATGTATAATTATATTTTACTATGTTTTATTATAATTAATTCTAATAGTTAAGGAGTTAATGAGTTAATGATTAGGATATATTTGCTAGTTGGTTCATCAATGGTGGGGATTGTGAGTTAGTGGATCAATGGTTAGAAAGTGGGTTGGTTAGTAGGTCAATGGTGAAGGGGTTACTGGATTAGTGGTTGAGGTCATTTTGCGTTATTGATTCAAGGGGTAATAGGTTAAGTATTAAGGGCTTCATGGTAGTGGGTTGGGGTTAGTGGGTTAGTGACTCATGTTTAACTTAGATTTATGGGGTTAGTGTGTTGGAGGCTAGGGTTTTAATGTCTTGGTGGTTAAATAGGATGAATGAATTAAGGAGTTAGTGAGTTAAAAGTTAGGTGTTAATGGATAAGTGGGTGAGGGGCTAATAGGATAATGGGTTAGCATAATAACATTGATATTTTTTATCTCAATTTTACAAAACATTAAAGCGTTTCTCTGTGTATATATATATACAAACTTTTCTTTATAAATATTGTGGAGTTAATTTTAACTTAATAATGGAAATAATGCCCAATTATAAGATATTGATAATTAAATAATTAAAAATAATAAACTAAACTTCATTTTATTTTGAATTAGTAAAGTTGGGATACAAATTTTTTAAAATTTAGGAGCTAATAAATGGTTAAGTGTTGGTATTTATATTACTTAAAAAAATAATTATGCCGAAAGCATATCTTAGGGATAGGTTTTCATGGAAACCGCCCTAAGAGATCCACCTGTCACTTGTCCTTTAGTTACTTTGTTGTCTCTGGACATGAACCATACCATACAGACACATTGCACTATCTACAATCCACCCTTCGTCTATTGGAGGCAACGAGATGAGTCTGACATGCCACCGCATGCAACTCAAATTTAATTGAATCATTGGGAAGAATTGCAAGATTTGAACACCTGCCCTCCTGCAAATCAGATATCGGTTGAGAATGTCAGGAGATTGTCAAGATCTGTGCAGCTACAGACTCCCTCTTAAACCAGTTGTCTATCACATCACATGTTCTCCTTCTCCTCGTTTTCTTCATTTTTTTTAATTCCATTTTGGGATCTTTGATCACAAACCTGAAGATGGTTTCCGCCCCCTTGTTGTTCCCAGGGAAAACAGAGGGCAAGGGAAGTTCTAGCACTAATGAAAATAGGAATGAGAAGTTTCAGTTTAATAACAAAAAATCGTGGACAACGCCTTTATGAACCTGGATTTGATTGAGCCTTGGAAATTCTGTTGGATATTCATGGTGCTTCACAACTCCTACTATTGGGTGGTGCACATGATTCTTTATGAGTTCAAATCTTTGTTATCGATCCATCCACCTTTTTTTCTTTCTCGTCTGTCACGATTGGCGATGACACCAGTTTTCCCAGGCTCATGATCAAATCCCATCAGGTGAAGCCAAACCTCCATGGAACCTCGGCATAATAAACTACTCCATGGAACATCAGCGACAACAACAAAGTCGGTGGCCTTACCAAGAAACTCAGACTCTAGCACCGCCAAAATTAATGGCTCTCGTGGATATAACAAGGCTTCAAATCATTTATCACTAGCAGAGCAAATTGGTTCACTAGTAGAAAAGCTTTGTTATGGTTCATCTTTTGCTTACATGAGAGCTACAACCCAAAGTTTCAAGCCCTTCACAAGGGTTTTGGGATCGACCGATAGCTTGTCTATGATAGTGGATGATGCATCATTTGTTTAGGGCAATTTTTATCTTAATGGAGTCGTTGTTCTCACGCTTGACCGGCCAAAAGCCCAATTTCATTCTTCATCTTGGACATCTCCCAACTTTGGTAGAGTCGATTATTATTGTGTGTTTCTGAAGTGTCTAGTGAATAAATAACTTGACATCATTTATTTTGATTCAATGTTTCATAGAGGCAATCCATTCATTGATTATGGGAATGGAACTTCAGCCAATTCATTTAAGGTACTCGATATGGACCTCCGACAGGAACAACATTTTACCCAGTTTTTTGTCCGGATCTGAGCTCAAGTCCATTTCACCAGAACCTGTATGCCCTAATTCTCTTCTCATTTGTTATTCAGATGCACATTCAATTTCCTGTCAAATTTAATGTCCATTTACTTTACCTTAACTTGAATGAAGTTACAAAAAGTAATGAAAGGCGAAATGGAGTACAGAGCCCGTGGCTACACAATTATCTATTGTCGCTATCCATATGAGTATGCAAGCAATCATCTCCAGGAAATATTCATTTTATTTTCTTTTCGAACTTTTAGTATATGCTCACGATTTCTTCTTTTTCCCCCTTCTTTTATCTCATGGCCTCCAATTCTGGTTTCAGGGAGCAATTAATATCATCCTAATGAAAAGAGGCCATGATGATTCTATTATGATCCCGAAACAATTGCAGAAGACTTGTGAGACAATTAAAATCAGAAACGAGCTAATAGAATGCATTATGCCTTGTACCCATTTCTTTTATGCATTTTTGCTTGCTCACTGGATTGAGTTTTTTCTCTTGATTAGATGATGATCCTGTAAATTAGATTTTCTTACAGCCTTTTCACCTACAAGGAGTTCATGAAGTTTCCTTATCTACGCTCTTCAAGGTTCCGACCCTACCTACAAGGAATTCTTGAAGTTTCCCAATAGGGTTATATTATGGTGTGGTATGTTCATTCTTTCCTCTTAATTTTATATACATTGAATATGCCTACAATAAGAGTTTTGAAGCCCTCCCACAATCAAAATCCCTTGTATCTTTACTTATATATTCCTCGGAATAATATATCCTAAGGTTTACTTATATGTTACTCATCTTTATCCCAAGGTTTGCTTTTATTTTACTTAGAATATATTCATTTGGTTCGTTTGGTTAGTTTTATCTTAGCAGAGTGTCTGGTTTATTAAGGATTTCAATAGGATCTCAATAACCAATGAGAGGAATCATCTCTGTATTTCGTTGCCAGTAAAATATATAATATCACTAGAGTATACTCATAATATAAGTATATTGAATCATCTCTGAGATTTCCCAGAGGAATCATAATATCTAAGATTTCTTCGTGAGTAAAAAAAATATCATTCGAGTAACAGCGTCTTGATATCTTGCAAGAACCAAGACATGCAAACTTATAAGACATTTGAAGAATGACTTGCTACCTGCAATAGTTTCTGCCCCTACACCCGGATATATGGTTTGTAGTTTTCTTATTAATTGTGCATGACAAAGAATTTAAGTATATATATCTGGAGGAGCTTCTACATATTTATGTGGGGTGCAGTTTGGTAGAAGTGTCTACTGCTCAGATGTTGCTGCAAAAGCAACACAACATGGATTCCATGGCTTGGAAAAACCACAATGGTTTCTTGTATTTGCAGTGGCATCATTGGGAGATAAGGTTATTGAGATGTCCAAGTGCCCAGAGTACTGAAATTATGGCAACTCCCCATAAATTGATTTAAATGATAAATGATTTTTCTATAATCATCATTTATATTTAATCTCGATCTTCATTTGATGCAGGATACAAAGGAATTAGAGGAGAAGGTGTGGATGTCAAAGGATTAGGTAGAAAGACAACAGATGCGAATGAACATATTCACCTGGAAAGATGAAATTAGGGTGCCCTGTGGGTTTTTTATTCCTTCCAGACACAAAGATAGCCCTTTGTCTTACAATGAATATGTTGTTTACAACCCAAAACAGGTGCCCTTATAGTCATACTCGTTGAATGATGTTTCCATCTATTTATAGCAAAAGGATGGGTTAGTACAAACAAGTGAATGAAGACACTAAACCTGTCTTTCTTTTGCATTTACTTTTCTTGCTGATGAAGATGATGTTTTTGGTGAGGGTGAGATTTGAAAAAATCCAATAAAATCGTTTGTAGTAACTTCTAATATACAGGAAATCACGCTTAGCAATAGAGCATCCATGACCAAGTGGAATCCACTCATGGGATTTTGTAAGCTCATCACCTTGTGTGGACGAGTGGGTATTTTTTTAAGAATGCCCACCACCTTTCAAACTCTTTGGACAGAGTTGAAGCAAATCTAATGCTACAAAACCCATGCTTTATTTATTTTAAATATAATTTTGTCCATTGAAAATAATCTTGAATCGATATGTTGTTTGGACATATAATTGAAAAATATTCCAAGCAAGACTCAGTATAGTAGCTTAGATTTGTTTCCCAAGTATTCCACATTCATGTTATTTCAAGTTAGATTTGGGATTACTCACTTATATATAAAATGGTGTTTAAGGAACATTATAATTAAATTATATACATGGGTATGTATCAAGTGATGGTTTAAGGTAAATCATAATTAAATTATACCATGATTGTTTTTTTTTTTTAAGAAAAAGTGGTAATTTTCATTTCAAGCATAAATGTAAATGTATTCAATGTTATTGCTTCAGGGGCATATTCATTCATGTGTTCTCCTTATTGATTTAAGGATGAGTATATATATAAAAAAATAGTTCTACAATGTTGTTGCAGATATTTTTAGAACTAAACCGTGTAGATAGTTTTGAAACGTCCCTTTGCTTATCTTATATATATATATATATAATGATTCAACATAGGATGTATTGTACATTCTATCAAATCCGTTTTCCTTATCAATTCAGTTTAAAAATGGGTATATACAAAATGATTCTAGGGCATATTGTACTTTGCAACATATAAGTAAAGGGTTTATTAATCATCCCACTAATATTTATTGGTGAACTGAATTGTGAATGTAACTGATGAAGCTATTATTATTTCCAAGTGCAATTAAACAAAGGATTGCAACATCAAAATCTCCAAAATACATTGTTTTAACTTGTTAAAGAATTAACCCTAATCATGAGTCATTAAGGAGTTACAATTTACACCTAAAATTTAAATAAAATAAAGTTTGATTTAGTTATTTTTCTTCCCAATCATTCCACTAACTTCTTTCAACCATCCAAGCTAATTCTAATTAACAAATTATTCTTTTTATATGAAAATAAAAAATATTTAAAATGAGTTAACTTTAATTGACAAGTTATTCTTTTTATATGAAAATAAAAAAATATTTAAAATTTTAAATGATTATTGGGTTGAGAGCTCTACAATCCAGTATGGAAGAGATGTTAATGTAACATAACACATTAAAATAATAATAACAAATTTTTTTTTATGTCTAAAAGTTAAAGCTTTGTACTTCGAGAGATTTGATCATTCTAGTTAAGCTTTGTATTTTTTTGAGAATATAAAATTTGAGGAAAAGTTAAAAGTTTACTCTTCCAGAAATTTGATCCTTCTAAAAACTCGTTTTATAAATTAAATTATTTTTTTTATGGATAAATTAATTTCATATTATAATAAAATTATTTTCATAAAAAAATAATTTAATTAGTTGATTTATAACATAACCCAAAAAATTTAAAAAAAAATTATCTTTATAAAATTTTATAACTCAATTCAAAAAATATTTTATA
>ML777404.1:713220-737793 GCA_009831015.1 Picea engelmannii | reverse complement strand
TTCCTACGATCATTCCATCAACACAACACCTAAAATGTACGCATACTATTTTTTCAATCTTAAAATCTGTTACAAAAATTGTAATATATATATATTTTTATAGAGGGTGCGATCATTCATAGAAGCTGACTTACACATGAATTTGTTAAAATATCAATAGAGAGATTATCCACATGTTTCCATTGGGTGATTGATACAAATTCTTTTACAAACAAAAACAAAATATATGATGTGTATTTTTTGGTTTTTCCATTTTGATAGATATTTCTAATTCATTATGCAATTTTACAATATTTTGTTAAATATTTATAAATTCATATTTTAATTTATAAAGTATGGAAATTAATTAGAAAGAAATATATATGATTTGTATTTTTTAGTTTTTCTATTTTGTTAGATATTTCTAATTCATTATGCAACTTTACAATATTTTGTTAAATATTTATAAATTTATATTTTAATTTATAAAGTATGAAAATTAATTAGAAAAAAATATGGTAAATAAAATGTAATTCAATAATTAATAAATTTAATTCACTCTACTTTTATTTATTTTAATATTATTTATTGTTTTAAATTATTATTTATTGATTTAAAAAATACTTCATTATTATATATTGTTTTAATTTTTAATTTATTAAGTATTATATATTCAATTCAATGAATGTATTTTGTAATTTAAATTAGAGTATAAATTTCAATATTTGTTTGTTGCATGCCTTACTCAATATACTTAAGTGTTTCATTTTATTTCCTTTGTTGAGTGTGATCAACTCTAACCTTTGTCAATTCAGCATAAAATTAAAATTCTATCAAGGAGGAAGAAGAACAAAGAATTTTTTAATGATTTTCCTATAATAATAAATTTATTTAAACTTTTATGTTATTTTATTTCAATTTTCTGGTTAAACTTTGATTCAAGTTGATAAACTTCTTTAGACATTTATGTTATTTTATTTCAATTTGATGGGTCAACTCTGATTCAAGTTGCAAATTGAGTTATATGATATTGAATCATATCCTCACATGTGATCTTTGAAGATGGTTATTGCATGTTTTTGTAAAGGTTGTCACTTAGAGGTGACATAATTTAGTTTTATATAAGTGAATTATTTATGTTTTTGTACGAGATGTCACTTAGAGGTGACACAATTTAGCTTTATATAAGTGAATTACTTCTAAATAAATGTCAAAATTTGGTAATCTAAGAGATATTTGTGTTCAATAGGTCCACTTCCATAAACATAATTCTATGCATTGGTGGAATTTCTAAAAATATAATCATCAAGGAAGTTAGTGTTGCAAGAGGGTTTTTTATTTAATCTTTTTTATTCTATATCTTGGATGATCTTCTTTCTAAACATATTTTTAATGCATTCGTGGAATTTCTAGAGAATCATCAAGGAAGGTAGTGTTGCAAGAGGGTTTTTCTTGGTGTGATATTTTTCATTATTAACTATAGATTGAGAGATTTATAATGTCCGTGTTTTGACTTTACACCGGGATATCCTTGTAGTACATGATTCAAGTCCAATTTATATATATTATAATTTGCCTAAATACTTAAATTGTCACCTTTCAATTTTTATAGAGAAAAGAGTTCTTAAGATCATTGATATTGTTTTGTTATGGTTTTAAGCACATAATGATATCATTATGTTAGAAATGAACTATGGAAGGATGCAATTGAATAGTTTCTAGGTTGTAGGTGTTCATTCTCATATTGATGTTATTAGGTTTTAGGAAAGGTGATAATAGATTCTTGATTGTAGATGTTTCATTTTTGGTATTAATCTTGTTAGATTATCAAGAATTAATACTTTTTTCTTTCTTTCTTATATGTATAATTTGAACCTAAGTGGTTTATAAGAGAAAAAGAATTATTCAATATCCATCATTTTGTCAATAATGTTTTTCTTCTTTCTTATATGTATAATTTGAACCTAAGTGGTTTGTAAGAGAAAATGAATGATTAAATATCAGTGATTGTGTCAAGCCCAAACCTTTGGCAATATCATATGAAGATTTTATTAAGTTGTGCTCTGTGTTGTTTTGTTTTTCTTCTATTTCATTCAAAATTTTATATCACTATTTGTTTTTCTTAGGCTTCGTTTGAACGCTGATATCATTATTTTTCTCACATTTTGGACACTATCATTTCTTCTTTTAGGGGGAATATATATCAGGTTTTGATTCTATGAGGATTTACACTCTCTTTTCAAATTGTACAATTACAATCTTTTCACCCATTTGAGAGTTATTGTAGGAGGTCATCATCAAAATAGTGGACCAACATCAAATAAGATCATTTTAGTTGCAATATATTTATGATTCCAATTAACAACATTCATATGAAAACCTCCATTAATTACTTCGACATCCTCATTCGCCCGCTTAGGCGATATGCTAGTTATAAAACCTTTTGATTTTCAAAATTTAATGTTTTATATTTAATAAAACAAAACAATTCTAGAATTCATACTTCATTGATTGTAAATCCAAAAATAATCAAATACACCTTAAACTAGTAATTGAAGACATCATCTCCTTGTAGCCTTTTCAATTACTAGTTAACGATCTAGCTTTATGGATGGATAGAATATGAAAGAAGAATGAATGCACTGACAATTTGTTTTATTAATGTTGGACCACAAACCAAAAGGTCGACCTCGAGAGTCCCAAAGGAGTTGTTGATCACCAAAGTCAACAATCTCCCCATCGAAATTCATGGTTATCGTAGACTTGGTTGAGGTTTGTGTAACTCAAAGTTTGAGTAAAGGAAAATGAAGGTAATGCTTTAAATTTACAAATAGACACAATCAAAAGAAATGAACCCTTTTGAAAGCAAAATACCTTTATTACAACTTAATTTTTTGTATGGTAATTGTTTGAACCAAAAAAACACATTAGTTCCTTTCCTCACTGCGAACTCATGATTAGGGTAGACTTGGGTGAGGTTTGTGTAATGCAAATTTTGAGAAAAGGAAAAGGAAGCTTAAATGAGCAATTTCGAGACTATTCCCAAGGGAATACAAGTTATGATTAGCAGTAGATTGAGAGTATGAAAGGAAATAAACCAATTCATATTGTGCATTTCCAAGTATAGAAAATGCCAACAATAATAATCACACAAAGAATAGAGCACCCAAGTTTGTCAAAGGAACCATATAATTACTATGAGAAATTTGCATAAGATTGAAATAGAACAATCGAATTTAAAAGTGCACATGCTATCAAACATATATATGATGATAATGATTAATGAAACCAAAACTTAACAATTGAATCTAAATGTCTAAATTGCACATGGCTAGGGCAAACCAAGTGTGTATGTGCTTCAATACTTAAGAAAAAGGTAACAAGGTTACACTTTCAAATTCAGTGATATAAAATCCAACCAAGTGAACAAACATAGATGGTGCTTCATAAAACCCAAGGAAGATGAATACAAATATCTCTATACAAAGAGAAAGAACGAACATTTTGTATATTCAAACTAATTGAAATCCAACCATTTTAAGACAATCCACATTGTTTCAGTTTGAAAAAAATAAACTAAACCAAATATGCCATAGCCCCAAGTATTAAATTAGGAAGTATGTAATGACATCAATCCACTAATTAACTTAAGATATATGTGGAGCATGACCTAGACATACTATTTACTAAGATTTATGTGTACCATGACCTAGACCTAGACATACCATTTACTAAGATTTATGTGTGACATGTTCTAAACCTGAACATATTATTTACTAAATTTATTTAATATATCTAAGTGGAGACACATATTACTACAAATGCACATATTACTGCACATGCATGCTCAATAACATGTCAATAAATGAACTTACATTTATTTTGGGAAGCAAGATACAAGGTGAAACCTATTCCCAACAAAATCCATTACCACCATATGAAGAGCATTTGAGGAGGACGGATCCTTTTACTTTCAATAGAAGGAAATGCAAAACCCTATTGTAGGCTAGGTTATGGCATGGAAATATAAAGAAAATCTACATTCTATAGCCCCATAATATAATATTCAAAAACTTTTTGCCCCATAATATAATATTCAAAAACTTTTTTACATTTTCAATATTATGAGGATGTTAATTCATTTCAAGTATTAAAATCATTGTTTTGTATTCAACAATGTGATTGTACGGTTGACAATATATGCATAAAATGTATTCGCCAATTCTTGGTTGCTATGATATATATTATTACAATTATAGAAATGACATTGATCTTCTTTCCTGGTTAGTTGCCTGCAAAATGGATGCAGTACCTGGTATTTTTCATTTCCTTTGATATTTTAGAACATTATATAGTTTTAAATCCAAAAACTAGAAGGCAAAATATTTTTTAACTACCTTTGATAATCGTCATAGTCAAATTCACATCTTTCTACCTTTAAGGCCAATAACATGGTAAAAATCAATAGCAATGAATTAATGAAAGTCAAGACATGGAGGATCTTAATTCAATTACAATTCACATCCATGAGGTTGAAAAAAAGTCCATAACTACCATATTTTATAAATCCATATAGGTAGTAATTATAGAACACCTTAAATTTGCATCCATACATCCTCATGAGTGGTGCAAGAAAAATGATCCTTTAGGTTTAAAACACCACAATAAGAGGGTTTGGTCTTATGGTTTTGTAACATCCCGCTCTTGCGCACACTGAGTGAACTTCTTTGAGGACACTTCCTCGTAAGTGATCCAGATTATTATACTATTAAACATTTGATTTGGATTATGAGGCGTTATCGGTTGATGACATGTTGTTTTGCTGCATTGACAAAGACAGGTGCTATTGACTCTGTTTCACTGAGTGTGCAGGATTTTGGACCTCGAGGATGCAGAGGCATCGATGGAACCCCTTGAACTCTGGATCCAGTCGGGGAGTGAACTATTGGGGTTTGATTGTTTTATATGTGATATTAGTGCATCTGATTAGATGATAGGATTATGGATATATTTCTGACATGATTCGTTGATGATGCAGGATGATGATAGCTTACCGAGCAGACTCGCAAGTGGAGTAGAGGGGTCACACACGACTACTAGATACGTTGAGGGAGAGGTGTGGACAACAAACCTTCCACAGCCTACTAGCACTCCCATCGTGGCTCGAACTGTAGGTTAATGATTACCTAGTTCGAGAGGACCCACGATGCCATGAGGGCAGACTACGAAAGTTTCTCATGATGATTCTAAGGGGCGCACAATAAGGCAGGAGCCTTATTCCTTAGAGGCCCTTAGTCTCCCACAAGATCACCTGGCGGAGTATTGACTCCATGGGTTTTTTATGTCTACCAAGTAAGTCAAGAAGTGAGTGGCACCCTTGGAGCACGTGGTGCGTCCTTAAGGGCACGTCGCGCAAGAAAAATGGAAAGAGGCGAGTGGCACCCTTGGAGCACATAGTGCATCCTGAAGGGCACGTCACGCAAGAGAAACAAAAAGAGGTGAGTAGCACCCTTGGAGCACTGGTGCGTCCTTAAGGGTATGTCACGTCGTTACTTAATAATTGGATAAAGCTAGTTGGATTTAGGACGAATAACGTGTTAAAGAAGATTTAAAAATTTTCCCCTAATAAAATGTCGCCCAACCTAGGAAAATAAAATCTAGGTCTAAATTATAATTGAGATAAAACTTTTATCTATATATATATAATAATAATAAATAATAATGATAATCTTCATTACTCATGTGACAGAAAGGGGGTAAGCAACTAAATTGATTTATAAAAATCTTTTGGGATAAAATTTAAAAAAGAGGGAAATAATTGTTTTACTATATTATGTTAATTAAAAGTTATTCATTAAAAAGAAAAAGGGAAAAAGGGTAAGTTTTTGCACATGCCTTTTTGAGTTTAAATTAAAAAAACGAAAAGAGGGAAATCTAAAATAATTAGGAAACTAGGAAAAAGCCGAAAACATAAAAAGAAAGGGGAAACACAAGGAAAGGAAGATAGACTAACTTAGTAAGGTATCTAGCATTTAAGAACTTTCTAATTTAAACTCAACTAGTAAATTAAAAAGGGGGAATGCCATTAAAACTTGTAAGGGGATATGGGGACACCTAGGAGTGATTCTAGGAGTGCCTTTAGGTGAGTGAGGGAAATAGAGGTAATTAATTAATTAATGAAATTAATTTATGGAGGAATGAAGGGGATGGGTGACACATGTACGGGGAGGATTTTTATGAATTAAATTATTAAACATTAAATTAAATGGGATTTTGGGAAAGTAAAGGATTTCGAAACTCTATATAATGGAGGGAGGAGAAGGATGATGATATCTCTTCTATTTTGCGTAACATTACGCTGTAGAAATTTATACTTGACTGACTTAGCTTGTGGAAGTTGGGATACCCAGCTCGGTGAGGAGTGGTAGCTCGACCTTGCGAGGCGAGATGGGAGCTAGTTGATTCTCTGGTTAGTGTGCATGGCCCCTTTGCAGCTCAGGGGGTTAAGGGGGAAGAAGAGTACCACTAGTGTTGGCTAGGAGGTATCGATGAAGTATCATCAGTTGGCAAGCGAGAGTTGCATGGAGCGCACGGGACATCAACTCAGAGTTGGCGATTGGGCAACGATACACTTCCTTTATTTCTGCATGGTAGATTTTTAGTATGATTTATGCTTTCAGTTTTGTATGCTTAATCAAGTAAAGAATATGATAGTCTTAGCGTTCTAGTTGATTACTGAAATTTCCCATAGCCTTAGCTTGATGTTGATTGATTTCCCATGACATTCGATCCCTGCATGTATTGACCGTCCTGAGGTTTATTGATTGCGGTTTATTTTTGCTTTTGTCCCTAGCTCATCAGTCCATGCTTGAGCAGTCGGCCAGGAGCCTGATCTACGATCGTTGCTTTGGCGTTAATAGACCTATGGATCTCAACGCCCTTCTTTTCTATGCATGGATGATGAACGAAGGATGTTCCTGTCAGCCATCTACCTCTGTTGTTCATCCTTGGATGATTGTTGGTCTTGCACCTTGATGCGTTTAATTAACCTTGCAAAATTTGATTGATGGTGAAGTTTTATTTTAACTCGGCGTTTTTATATCTTGTTTGCTATCTCGTTTTATACCTCGTTTTTATATCTTGCTCGACATTTCCTATGTTTTTATATTTCGTTTGTTTGCCTGGCGATTGCTACTTCTTCGGCTACACTTCGTTGACTTGGGGGCGAAATTTTCCCAGTAAACCTTTTTAGTTTTGGTCAGATTGTTTAGATTGCCATTGTATATTTGATTAAGACAAATTATTCTTCCGAGCATTTTTATAAGGATATAAACTCAATGAATTTATTATGGCAAGCTATAAACTCAACGATTAAACTCAGCTTACATGACCCCATTTCCTCTGCGATATGTAACCAGGTAATTACTGTAATAACATTTCCTCTACGATTTTTTATGTTGAGGGCGATTGTGCTCTATGTTTAATTGTTGATGGCGAGTTTTCCCCCAACAAATTTAACCTTTATTTATACTTTAGTAGACCATGATTTAATACCTCTGAGTGTGACTGCGTCTGTTGTGTATTGTGCTTGATGCACATTTTTTTCTTTGGCTACTTGAAGCTTCAGACAACGTTTAAGTGACCTCTAACTGTGATTAAATCCTCATACTTCGTTGTAGTCTACTGTGAATGCTTGACACAATGAATTAACCGAGTAGCTAATTCATTGGTCTGATGTGTTTTCTTCCTTGAATGGGTTTTACACTCTGCGTTAAGTTATCTCCAAGTGTGGCAACCTGACTATGATTTTCTTTAGGGGTATATCTCATCTCTTATTTTTGGGTGCGATTTGTCTTGGGATGCGTTGTTTGCTGCACAAATGCCTCGATTCCTTCAAACCAAACTGCAATTTTGTGTGCCGACGGGTAGAATCATGCGTTTTAACCTGACAATATATGACGTTTTAATCTGGTAAAATAATGTGTTTTAAAGTTGTAGCAACAGTAAATTATATGGTAAGACTATCATGTTTTATCCTGAAGCAAAGGAGAATTTGATTGGTGGTGTGGACTGCGTGCATACCCACGTTTTCTGGGCATGCTACCCGAATTTGTCTCCACGAATTATAGCATTTTACCCGTAGTTATCCATCTGGTCATCAAAATGGTCTTTTAAATCAATAAATCCAACAGTAGATGCCTTATCCTTTAATAGACTGCTTACCTTAGGATAGACATCCAACCAATAGCCTCTATGTTCGATTGTTTTTAGAATTAATATTTCCTTGCCAGCTATATGCCTTAGCCTTTAATAGACTGCTTACCTTAGGATAGACAACCAACCAATAGCCTCTGCGTTCGATTGTTTTTAGAATTAATATCTCCTTGCCAATGATATGCAACAGTAGTATTCTATGACAGTGAATTGCATGCTAGCTGTTTATTTGGGCTAACTACGATGAGAAACAACAACTGGAGTTATTCTTCTTGACATTCAACTATAGTGCTAATTAGCGAATGACGTGACATCTACTTATACGCCTGTTATAAATATGAATAACTCCTTATTTTAGCATTGAATTGTAGTGATATTCAGGGTCATCCCTCTTACATTGTTTTCCTTTAGTAGGATAGCAAAGCTAATGGCTTGGATAGTAATTTAATGTTGTTAATATTGTTAAATATCGACTTCTGTAACTTAGATTGTAACATTTAAAGTTTAGACTGTAACCTTTAATTTATTGATGACAGTAATGCTTTTATCCATTATCGACAGTAATGCTAGTACACAATATGGATGACTGATTATTTTAGACTTGCTAAAACATAGGCTGGTTGAATTTTAGACTGGTTATTTCAGACAACCATGTCGGGTTTTTTAGCAGCGTGGAGCACCTTTAAAATGTTAAGTCGTCCACTTATATTAATGAACAGTTTATAATTGTTGATAAGCGTATTGATTTGGGTAAGTGCCTTTCTTAGTGTGCTTCATGATAACATTTATGACCTTAGTCGCTTGGTAACAGTTCGACCTTCGCACTTAGACGTCTGGCTTATCAGTTATCGTACAGGTTGTTGGCAGAGACGGGGGCTATCTTGAGCTTTTCCTTTGATTGTAGTCATATTGGGTCTAGTCGAGCTGTTGCTTGGGTTATGGGCATAGCCTCTTGTCAGTAGCTCGGCTCCTAGCAAGTTGGTTTCAGCTAGAGTCCTTGGTCCATATGGGGTATGTTACGCCAGGGTTATCGTCACGCCTATCGCCTAGGGATGACATGATTACTGATGAGGGGATCATTGCGCACCCTATTGGATAGATGCGATTGATAACTTGGTTGAGGTCTGTACTTCCCTTTGTGGGTTTTGTTGATATTGAAAGTTCATTGATGACGCTTGGGTTGCAACACCTTCATGAGTTGGGTTGCGCGACATCAAGGTTCTAGTTATCTAGCCATAGAGGTCATTGTGTCGGGATGGGGGTGTTTTCCCTTAGCTTGTAGGCGAGGTCTTACATCATCGGGCGGGTAGTCGTTTCTCCTTGTTGTTCTACGCACGTTCGCCCAGTTTCTCTTGTGCCAGTGCACAGAGTCATAGAGGTCTGTTGCCAGTTCGATGAGCGTGGTGCTCATCGTCGGGTGCGTTGTCTAGCTATAATCGTTGTTGTCATCCTATCAAAAGAAAAGGAAAAAAAAAATGCACCTTTTGCTTCGCTCATAGTCGTAACGATTGGGGTCGTCACATATGGCATCAGAGCGGGTTCAACCCTGCGACTGTGGATTGCCATGTTTCCACTGCAGTAAACCCTTGAGTTGACCTAGCACTAACTAAAAACTTTAACGTGTTCTTATGGTTATTTCAATTAGAGGATGCCACCAAGGTTCACGACGGGTGCCGTGGATGGAGGTGTGACACCTCCAAAAGTGTCGCACCCTTGGAGTCTAACCCCAAGTGGAGGAACAAGTCCTTGGGCTGGATCCGATTGTTATAATGGATGATGATGGCTTAACAAGGTCCTTTCAGGGAATGCCAAAGGCCTTGATTCACCATCCTTACTGTGATAAGGCCATGACACCTATACCCCAGAGGGTGCACAGTGCGCCCAACTAGTACTGTTAGTTTTCACTTCAAACTCGAGAAGGTCAGTTTCTGAGTTCTTTGGTGCCCAATATGAAACGTCTGCCAAGGCATGGTGGGAGAGTATGACAATGTGCTCGCACTTCACAATTATACTTCCAACATGAAGGTCCGATTGGCAATCTTCCACTGAAGGGGAGCGCTCTTCTTTGGTGGAAGACATTCCTATCATTTTTTAATATGACCGTCAAAGATGTGTCATGGGAACTATCCGAGGAACAGTTCCAGGAGAGGTATTATTCTGAGGAATTCAACGAGCGTCAGCTGAATGTATTCAATGCCTTGTGACAAGGCAACTATAAGGTGCCCGAGTACGAGGCCCGTTTCAGAGATGCTTCGGTATGCTCTGCACCAAATTACCCAAAAACTTAAGGTTAAGAAGTTTGATTTTGGCCTTATTGTTAGGATTTAGCTTCTACTTCGGGTACTAGGAATACTGGATTGAAGAAAGTGTGTTGGATTGTAGGGAGCCACCTTACCAACATTACTGCCCAGAGGGAAGGGCCGAAGCTCTGAATCAGTCAGAACCACTACCATGGAAATTGTGGGCAAGGCCCATCTGATTCATGCAGCGATGAATAACTGCCAGGAAGAGCACCAATCTACTGTGCTCAAGACGTCAGGTACTGTTGCTGACTAGACCCTTAATATTTGATAGATCCCAGTGCTACCTGGAGTTTCATTTCTGGTTCAACGCTAAAAAGGATTAAGGTAAATACAGTCGAACAGGATGAGTTTAGCTTTGTGGATATGGCCTCGGGAGCCAAACAGAAGGTTGGAGGTAAGGTTATGGGTTGTACCCTTAACCTGGGAGAGTTTGTCACTAGGGCCAACCTATACGTCATGATCTTAGGATCTTATGACATCGTGATTGGTATGGACTGGTTGGAATCGCATGAGGTGATACTCAACTGTAAGATGAAACGATTGAGATTGGTCGATGATGAGGGACAAAGATGCGTGATTGTAGGATGGAACCAGGGAGTTTCCCTGAGGTTAATCTCTTCCTTGCAACTATGGAAGAGCATGTGCAAGGGATGTAAGCTTTATTTGATCCTTGTGTTAAACGAGAAGGGAGTAGCGGAAGGTCTATAACACCTTCCTGTGGTGAGAGAGTTTGTAGACGTATTTCCAGAGGAGTTACCTAGGATGCCGCCAGAGAGGGAATTGAAATTTACTATAGACCTAAAATCGGGGACTGAACTAGTATCGAGAATGCCTTATCGGATGTCAACCCCAGAGTTATAGGAGTTGAGAATGCAACTGAAATAATTGTTGGACTTGGGACTCATACGTCCAAGTGTGTCACCGTGAGGTGCGCCTGTTATTTTTATACGAAATAAGGATGGGTTGTGGAGGCTCTGCATTGATTACCATCAATTGAACAAGGAAACGATCAAGAATCAATATCTGTTATCGAGGATAGATGACCTGTTTGATCAGATGAAGGGTGCGGCGGTGTTCTCAAGGATCGATTTGCGATCAGGGTATCACCAGTTACAGATCAAGGAGGATGATGTCCCTAAGACCACCTTTAAGATGAGGTTTGAACTTTATGAGTTTACTATTTTACCATTTGGATTGACAAACGCCCCAGGGGTATTTATTAGTTTGATGAACGGGGTGTTCCGCGAGAACTTGGACAAGTTTGTCCAAGTATTCATTGACGATATTTTGATTTACTCTCAGATGATGAAGGAGCATGACGAGCACTTGTGCTTGGTACTACAATGTCTGCAAGAGAACAAAATGTATAGGAAGTTGTCCAAATGCTCATTTTATCAATCGAAGATTCACTACTTAGGGCATGTCATCTCCGGCGAAGGTGTCGCCGTGGATCCAACAAAGGTCGAGGCTATTATGGAATGGCCTGCACCGACAAATGTCTTGGAAGTGCATAGCTTCATGGGTTTATCAGGATACTATCGACAGTTCGTCGAGGGATCTTCGAAGATAGAAAATCTAATCACAGAATTGCAGAAGTAGAACAAGAAGTTTGTTTGGACCGAGAAATGCATGGAAGAATTTGGGAGGCTCAAAGAGTTGTTGACAACAACATCGATACTAAAGGTCCCTGACATGGATGCTGACTTCTTGGTATGCACTGACGCATCCAAGGAAGGCTTAGGCAGAGTCTTGATGCAAGACAGTAGAGTGATTGCTTACATCTCAAGGAAACTGAGAAGGCACAAGGAGAACTAGCGATGCACGATTGGGAGTTGTTAGCCATTATATATGCCTTGAAGGTTTGGAGACACTACCTAGTTGGACAAAAATTTGAACTAAAGACATACCAATGTGGACTACAACACATCTTTACGCAAAGCGATCTAAATGCGTGACAACGACATTGGTTAGAATTACTTAGCAAGTACGACTTCGAGATTACTTACATAAAAGGAACAATGAACCGAGTGGCAGATGCATTGAGTCGGAGACCACACATATTTTTGGTGTTGCATCTTCAGACGAATCTACGTGAAAATATTTTAACTTTACAACGGAACGATGATTGGTACAAGGAGGTCGAGGATTTTATCGGACAAAACACAATGATGGTACCAATATTTGAAGGATTTACGTTTGATGACGATGGATTATTGAGGTTTAAGAATCGGATTTACGTACCACCGAACGACACGTTGAGGAGCTTGATCCTGAACGAGGCTCATAGAGAAGTATACATGGCTCACCCGAGAGTCATGAAGATGAGGGCGGACCTTAAACCCTTATTCTTCTGGAAAGGAATGAAGGGAGACATAGTCAACTATGTGACCGAAGTGTAGAATGTCAGCAGGTAAAGGCTAAACATAGACATCCAACAATATTGCTATAGCCACACGCTATTCCAGAATCGAAATGGGAAGTTATTTTGATAGATTTTATTGTTGGATTGCCACTCATGACAAGGAGGCACGACTCAATTTTCATAGTATTCGACACTCTGATGAAGAGTGCTCATTTTATTCCTGTGCGTATGACGTATCAGGCACCTGACATAGCTAGAGTTTTCATTAGTGATATTGTGAGGCTGCATGGCGTTCCAAAGAGGATTATATCCGATCGAGGATCGATCTTTACTGGGTGATTTTGGACGAGTTTCCAAGAGGCCTTGGGAACCCAAGTTAACTTCAGTACTGCATATCACCTAGAGACTGACGGGCAGACTGAATGAACAAACCAGACCTTGGAGGACATGTTGCGCATGTACGTGATGGACCAACAAAAGTGTTAGGAGGAATTTTTTCCACTGGTAGAATTCGCTTATAACAATAGTTACCAAAGCACCATTAAGATGGTGCCTTTCAAGTTTCTTTACGGGCGATTGTGTTGGAAGCCTTTGAGTTGGGATCGACTTGAGGATAAGGTCCTGGTGGGACCAGAAGCAATCTAAGAAATGGAAGAGAAAATGCAAACAATAATACAAAGGATTAAAGAAGCAAAGGATCGGCAGAAGAGTTGTGTCGATGCGCACCGGTTGACCGTAGTTACGAGGTTGGTGACCGAGTCTTCTTGTGGCTTAAACCACTTAAGAGTTCGATCAAGTTTGGAAAGGGAGCTAAACTCTCTCCTAGGTTCATGGGACCTTTCGAGATTGTGGAAAGGAAGGGGCCTGTGGCCTATAGACTAGCCTTGCCTGACTCTTTGAGGTGTATGCACGATGTTTTTCACGTATTTGTTTTGAGACATTATTTTAAGTGATCCCACACACGTTATTGACATGCGTTCCTTGTAGGTATCGAACGAGGGGGCACTCACGGTTGAGCCAATCCACATCTTGGATCATCGTGTTCGACAACTACAACGTCGAATATTATATCAGGTCAAGGTCTAGTGGGACAACTATAGGCTCACTCGGTGACCTGGGAGGATGCATATGATATGCGCCAGCAGTTTCCATTTGGTTTGATAGATAGACTTATGATATTGTGATACACATTATTTCAGCACTTATACTGTGAAACTTCAAGAAGAAGTTTAGACCAAGAGGGGGTGTATGTAACATCCCACTCTTGTGCACACTGAGCAAACTTATTCTTTGAGGACACTTGCTTGCAAGTGATCCAGATTATTATACTATTAAACATTTGATTTGGATTATGAGGCGTTATGGGTTGATGACATGTTGTTTTGCTGCATTGACAAGGACATGTGCTATTGACTCGGTTTCACTGAGTGTGCAGGATTTTTGACCTCGGGGATGTAGAGGCATCGATGGAACCCCTTGGACTCCGGATCGAGTCAGGGAGTGAACTATTAGGGTTTGATTGTTTTATATGTGATATTAGTGCATCTGATTAGATGATATGATTATGGATATATTTCAGACATGATTTGTTGATGATGCAGGATGACGATAGCTTGTCAACTAGACTCACATGTGAACTAGATGGGTCACGCATGACTACCAGAGACGTTGAGGGAGAGGTGAGGACAACAACCTTGCCACAACCTACTAGCACTCCCGTTGTGGCTCAAACAATAGGCTAACGATTACCTAGTTCGAGAGGACCCACGATGCCATGAGGGTAGACTACTACAGTTGCTCACGATGATTCTAAGGGGCGTGCAATAAGGTAGGGGCATTATTCCTTAGAGGCCCTTAGTCTCCCATAAGATCACTTGGCAGAGTATTGACTCCAAGGGTTTTTTATATCTACCAAGTCAGTCAAGAAGCGAGTGGCGCCCTTGGAGCACGTGGTGCGTCATGAAGGGCACATCGCACAAGAAAAATGGAAAGAGGTGAGTGGCACCCTTGGAGCACGTAGTGCATCCTAAAGGGCACGTCGCGCAAGAGAAACAAAAAGAGGCAAGTGGAACCCTTGGAGCACTAGTGCAACCTGAAGGGTACGTCGCATTGTTACTTATTAATTGGATAAACCTAGCTGGCTTTAGGATGGATAACGTGTTAAAGAAGATGTAAAAATTTTCCCCTAATAAAATGTCGCCCAGCCTAGGAAAATAAAGTCTAGGTCTAAATTATACTTGAGATAAAACTTTTATCTATCTATCTATCTATCTATCTATCTATATATATAATAATAATAATAATAATAATAATCTTCATTACTCTTGTGACAGAAAGGGGGTAAGCAATTAAATTGATTTATAAAAATCTTTTGGGATAAAATTTTAAAAAGGGGGAAATAATTGTTTTACTATATTATGCTAATTAAAAGTTATTCATTAAAAAGAAAAAGGGAAAAAGGGTAAGTTTCTGCACATGCCGTTTCGAGTTTAAATAAAAAAAAAGGGAAAGAGGGAAATCTAAAATAATTAGGAAACTAGGAAAAATCTGGAAACATAAAAAGAAAGGGAAACACAAGGAAAGGCAGATAGACTAACTTAGTAAGGTATCTAGCATTTAAGAACTTTCTAATTTAAACTCAACTAGTAAATTAAAAAGGGGGAATGTCATTAAAACTTGTAAGGGGATATGGGGACACCTAGGACTGATTCTAGGAGTGCCTTTAGGTGAGTGAGGGAAATAGGGGGAATTAATTAATTAATGAAATTAATTTATGGAGGAATGAAGGGGATGGGTGACACATGTATGGGGAGGATTTTTATGAATTAAATTATAATACATTAAATTAAATGGGATTTTGGGAAAGTAAAGGACTTCGAAAATCTATATAATGGAGGGTGGAGAAGGATGATGATCTCTCTTCTGTTTTGTGTAATGTTACATTGTAAAAATTTATACTTGACTGAATCAGCTTGTGGGAGTTGGAATACCCAGCTTGGTGAGGAGTGGTAGTTCAGCCTTGCAAGGCGAGCTGGGAGCTAACTAATTCTCTGGTTAGTGTGTGTGGCCCCTTTGCGGCTTGGGGGGCTAAGGGGGAAGAAGAGTACCCCTAGTGTTGGTTGGGAGGTATCGGTGAAGTCTCATTGGTCTAAAAGCGGGAGTTGCACGGAGCGCACAGGACATCAACTCAGAGCGGGCGATTGGGCAATGATACACTTCCTTTATTTCTGCGTGGTAGATTGTTAGTATGATTTATGCTTTCAGTTTTGTATGCTTAATCAGGTAAAGAATATGATAGTCTTAGCATTCTAGTTGATGATTGAAATTTCCCATAGCCTTATCTTGATGTTGATTGATTTCCCATGACCTTCGATCCGTGCATGTCTTGACCGTCCTGAGGTTTATTGATTGCGATGATTGCGGTTTATTTTTTCCTTTGTCCCTACCTCATTAATCCACGCCTGAGCAGTCGGCCAGGAGCCTGATCTACTGTCGTCGCTTCGGCATTAATAAACCTATCGATCTCAACACCCTACTTTTTTGTGTGGGGATGATGAGTGAAGGATGTTCTTGTCAGCCATTTACCTCTATTGTTCATCCTTGGCTGATTGTTGGTCTTGCGCCTTGATGCATTTAATTAACCCTACAAAATTTGATTGATGGCGAAGTTTTATTTTAACTCGACATTTTTATATCTCGTTTGTTATATCATTTTATACCTCGTTTTTATATCTTGCTAGACATTTCCTGCATTTTTATATTTCGTTGGTTTGCCTGGCGATTGCTACTTCTTCGGCTGCACTTCATTGACTTGGTGGCAAAATTTGCCCAACAAACCTTTTTAGTTATGGTTAGATTGTTTAGATTGCCATTGTATATTTGATTAAGACAAATTATACTTCTGGGCATTTTTATAAGGATATAAACTCAACGAATTTATTATGGAAAGCTATAAACTCAACGATTAAACTCATCTTACATGATCCCATTTCCTCTGCGATATGGAACCATGTAATTGCTGTAATAACATTCCCTCTGCAATTTTTATGTTGAGGGAAATTGTTCTCTGTGTTTAATTGTTGATGGCGAGTTTTCTCCCAACAAATTTAACCTTTATTTATACTTTAGTAGACCGCGAGTTAATACCTCTGAGTTTGACTGCATATGTTGTGTATTGTGCGCGCTGCATTTTTTTTTCTTTGGCTACTTGAAGCTTCAGACAACGTTTAATTGACCTCTGACTGTGATTAAATCCTCATACTTTGTTTGTAGTCTACCTTGAATGCTTGACACAACGAATTAACCGAGCAGTTAATTCATTGGTCTCATGTGTTTTCTTCCTTGAATGGGTTTTACACTCCGCGCTAAGTTAGCTCCCAACATGGCAACCTAATTGTGATTTTCTTTAGGGGGATGTCTCATCTCTTGTTTTTGGGTGCGATTTGTCTTGAGATGCATTGTTTGCGGCAAAAATGCCTTGATTCCTTCAAACCAAATTGCGATTTTGTGTCCCGGCAGCTAGAATCATGCATTTTAACTTGGTAATATACGGTGTTTTAACTTGGTAAACTAATGCGTTTTAAAGTTGTAGCAACAATAAAATATATGGTAAGACTATCATGTTTTATCCTGAAGCAAAGTCGAATTTGATTGGTAGTGTGGACTACGTTCATACCCCCATTTTCTGGGCATGCTACCCGAATTTTTCTCCACGAATTATGGCGTTTTACCTGTAGTTATCCAGCTGGTCATCAGAATGGTATTTTAAATCAATAAATCCAATAGTAGTTGCCTTATCCTTTAATAGACTACTTACCTTAGGATAGACAGCCAACCAATAGCCTCTGCATTCGATTGTTTTTAGAATTCATATTTCCTTGTCAACGATATACCTTAGCCTTTAATAGACAACTTACCTTAGGATAGACAACCAACCAATAGCCTCTGCGTTCGATTGTTTTAAGAATTAATATTTCCTTGCCAGCGATATGCAATAGTAGTATGTTATGATAGTGAATTGCATGCTAGCTATTTATTTGGGCTAACTATGATGAGAGACAACAACTACAATTACTCTTCTTGTCATTCAATTATAGTGCTAATTAGCGAATGATGTGACAACTACTTATACGCCAGTTATAAATATGAATAACTCCTTATTTCAGCATTGAATTGTAGTGATATTCAGGGTCAACCCTCTTACATTGTTTTCCTTTAGTAGGATAGCAAAGCTAATGGCTTGGATAGTAATTTAGTGTTGTTAATATTGTTAAATATCGACTTCTGTAACTTAGATTGTAACATTTAAAGTTTAGACTGTAACCTTTAATTTATTGATGACAATAATGCTTTTACCCATTATAGACAGTAATGATAGTACACAATATGGATGACTGATTATTTCAGACTTGCTAAAACATAGGTTAGTTGAATTTTAGACTGGTTATTTCAGACAACCATGTCGGTTTTTTTAGCAGCATGGAGCACCTTTAAAATGTTAAGTAGTCCACTTATATTAATGAACAGTTTATAATTGTTGATAAGCGTAGTGATTTGGGTAAGTGCCTTTCTTAGTGCGCTTCATGATAACATTTATGACCTTAGTCGCTTGGTAACAGTTCGACCTTCGCACTTAGACGTCTGGCTTATCAGTTATCATACGGGTTGTTGGCGGAGCCGGGGGTTAGCTTGAGCTTTTCCTTTGATTGTAGTCATATTGGGTCTGGTCGACCTGTTGCTTGGGGTATGGGCGTAGCCTCTTGTTAGTAGCTCAACTCCTAGCAAGTTGGTTTCATCTAGAGTCCTTTGTCCATATGGGATATGTTGCGCCAGGGTTATCATCATGCCTATCACCTAGGGACGACATGATTACTAACGAGGGGATCATTGCGTGCCCTATTAGATAGAGGCGATTGATAACTTGGCTGGGGTTTGTACTTCCCTTTGTGGGTTTTGTTGATATTGAAAGTTCATTGATGACGCTTGGGTTGCAATGCCTTCATGAGTTGGGTTGCACGACATCGAGGTTCTAGTTATCTGGCCGTAGAGGCCATTGTGTCGAGATGGGGGTGTTGTCCCTTAGCTTGTAGGCGAGGTCTTGTAGTGTCAGGCCGGTAGCTGTTTCTCCTTGTTGTTCTACACACGTTCACCCAGTTTCTCTTGTGCCAGTGCGCAGAGTCATAGAGGTTTGTTGCCGATTTGATGAGCGTGGTGCTCACTATCAGGTGTGTTGTCTAGCTGTAATCGTTGTTGTGATCCCGTCAAAAGAAAAACAAAAAAAAAATTGCACCTTCTGCTTCACTCGTAGTAGTAACGATTGGGGTCATCACATATGTTATTAGATTGGGTTCAACCCTGCGACTGTGGATCGCCATGTTTCCACTGCAGTAAACCCTTGAGTTGACCTAGTGCTAACTAAAAAATTTAACGTGTTCTTATGGTGATGTCGATTAGAGGACGCCACAGAGGTTCACGACAGGTGCCGTGGACGGAGGTGCGACACCTCTGGAAATTTCATGCCCTTGGAGTCTAACCCCAAGGGGAGGAACAAGTCCTTGGGCTGGATCTGATTTTTATAATGGATGATGCTGGCTTGACAAGGTCCTTTCAGGGAATTTCAGAGGCCTTGATTCACCATCCATATTGTGATAAGGCCAGGGCACCTGTACCTTAGAGGGTTCAAAGCACACCCAACCAATACTGTTAGTTTTCGCTTCGAACTCGAGAAGGTCAGTTTCTGAGTTCTTTGGTGCCCCAGACGAAACGTCTTCTCAGGCATGGTGGGAGAGTATGGAAATGTGCTTGTGCTTCATGATTATACTTCCAACATGAAGGTCCATTTGGCGGTCCTCCACTAAAGGGGAGCGCTCTTCTTTGGTGGAAGGCGTTCCTGTCATTTTTGAATATGACCGTCGAAGACGTGTCATGGGAAATATCCGAGGAATGGTTCTAGGAGAGGTATTTTTATGAGGAATTCCACGAGCGTCAGCTTAATGAGTTCAATGCCTTGCGACAGGGAAACTGCACAGTGCCCGAGTACGAGGCCTGTTTCGGAGCTGCTTCAGTATGCTCCACACCAAATTACTCAGAAACTTAAGGCTAAGAAGTTTGCGTTTGGCCTTATTGTTAGGATTCAGCTTCTACTTCGGGTACCAGGAATACTGGACCAAGGAAAGGGTGTTGGATTTTGGGGAGCCACCTTACCAACATTACTACCCAGAGGAAAGGACTGGAGCTCTGGATCAGCCGGACCCACTACCATGGGAATTGTGGGCGAGGCCCATCGGATTCATGCAGCGGTGAATAACTGCCAGGAAGAGCACCAATCAACTGTGCTCGAGACGTCAGGTACTATCGCTGACCAGACCCTTAATATTTGATAGATAGTGGTTCTACCTGAAGTTTCATTTATGGTTGAGCACTAAAAATTATTAAGGTAAATACAGTCGAACAAGATGAGTTTAGCATTGTGGATATGGCCTCGGGAGCCAAATAGAAGGTTGGAGGTAAGGTTATGGGTTGTACCCTCAAACTAGGAGAGTTTGTCACCAGGGCCAACCTGTATGTCATGATCTTAGGATCTTATGACATTGTGATTGGTATGGACTCGTTGGAATCGCATGAGGTGATACTCAATTGTAAGACGAAACGATTGAGCTTGGTCGATGATGAGGGAAAAAGACGCGTGATTGTAGGACAGAACCAGGGAATTTCTCTGAGGTTCATCTCTTCCTTACATCTATGAAAGAGCATGCGCAAGGGATGTAAGATTTATGCGGTCCTTGTGTTAAACGAGAAGGGAGTAGTGGAAGGTCTAGAACACCTTCCTGTGGTGAGAGAGTTTGGAGACGTATTTCCAGAGGATTTACCTTGGATGCCCCTAGAGAGGGAATTGATGTTTACTATAGACCTAAAATCAGGGACTGAACCGATATCGAGAACGCCTTATCAGATGTCAACCCCGGAGTTACAGAAGTTGATAAAGCAACTGAAATAATTGCTGGACCTGGGACTCATACGTCCAAGTGTGTCACCATGAGGTGCGCCTGTTATTTTTATACAAAAGAAGGATGGGTCATGGAGGCTCTGCATTGATTACTATCAATTGAACAAGGCAACGATCAAGAATCAATATCTATTGCCAAGGATAGATGATATGTTTGATCAGATGAAGGGTGTGATGGTGTTCTCAAAGGTCGATTTTCGATCAGGGTATCACTAGTTAAGGATCAAGGAGGATGATGTCCTTAAGACTATCTTTAAGATGAGGTTTGGAATTTATGAGTTTATTGTTTTACTGTTTGGATTGGCGAACGCCCCAGGGGTATTTATTAGTTTGATGAATGGGGTGTTCCACGAGTACTTGGACAAGTTCGTCCAAGTATTCATTGACGATATTTTGATTTACTCTCAGACGACGTAGGAGCATGACGAGCACTTGCGCTTGGTACTGCAATGTCTGCGAGAGCACAAATTGTATAGGAGGTTGTCCAAATGCTCATTTTATCAATCAAAGATTCACTACTTAGGGCATGTCATCTTCGATGAAGGTATCATCGTGGATCCAACAAAGTTCGAGGCTATTATGGAATGGCTTGCACCGACGAATGACCTTAAAGTGCGTAGCTTCATGGGTTTAGTAGGATACTATCGATGGTTCATTGAGGGATCTTCGAAGATAGCAAATCCGATCACAGAATTGCAGAAGAAGAACAAGAAGTTTATTTGGACCGAGAAATGCGTGGAAGCATTTGGGAGGCTCAAAGAGTTTTTGAAAACAAAATCGATACTAAAGGTCCCTGACATGGATGCGGACTTCTTGGTATGCACTAACGCATCCAAGGAAGTCTTAGGCGGAGTCTTGATGCAAGACAGTAGAGTGATTGCTTACATATCAAGGAAACTGAGAAGGCATGAGGAGAACTATACGACACACGATTGGGAGTTGTTAGCCATTGTATATTCCTTGAAGGTTTGGAGACACTACCTAATTGGACAAAAATTTGAACTAATGACAGACCAATGTGGACTACAACACATCTTTACGCAAAGCGACCCGAACGCACGACAACGACGTTGGTTGGAATTAATTAGCGAGTATGAATTTGAGATTACTTACATAAAAGGAACAATGAACTGATTGGTAGATGGATTGAGTCGAAGACCATGCATCTTTTTGGTGTTGCCTCTTCAGATGAATCTAGGTGAAAAGATTCTAACTTTACAACAGAACGATGACTGGTACAAGGAGTTCGAGGATTTTATCAGACAAAACACAATGATGGTACCAATATTTGAAGGATTTACATTTGACGATGATGGATTATTGAGGTTTAAGAATCGGATTTATGTACCATCGAATGACGCGTTGAGGAGCTTGATCCTAAATGAGGCTCATAGAGAAGTATACATGGCTCACCTGAGAGTCACGAAGATGAGGGCGGACCTTAAACCCTTATTCTTCTGGAAAGGAATGAAGGCAGACATAGTCAACTATGTGATCGATGTCTAGAATGTCAGCAGGTAAAGGCTGAACATAGACATCCAGTAGGATTAATATAGCCACACGTTATTCCAGAATCGAAATGGGAAGTTATTTCGATGGATTTTATTGTTGGATTGCCACTAATGGCAAGGAGGCATGACTCGATTTTTGTAGTAATCGACACTATGACAAAGAGTGCTCATTTTATTCCTGTGCATACGACATATCAAGCACCTGACATAGCTAGAGTTTTCATTAGTGAGATTGTGAGGTTGCATGGCGTTCCTAAGAGGATTATATCCGATCGAGGATCGGTCTTTACTGGGCGATTTTGGACGAGTTTCCAAGAGGCCTTGGAAACCCAACTTAACTTCAGTACTGCATATCACCCGGAGACTGACAGGCAGATCGAATGAATGAACCAGACCTTGGAGGACATGTTGCACATGTACGTGATGGACCAACAAAAGCATTGGGAAGAATTCTTTCCACTGGTAGAATTCGCTTATAACAACCGTTACCAAAGCACCATTAAGATGGCGCCTTTCGAGTTTCTTTATGAGCAACTATGTCGGACGCCTTTGAATTGGGATCAACTTGAGGATAGGGTCCTGGTGGGACCATAAGCAATCCAAGAAATGGAAGAGAAAATGCAAACAACAAGACAAAGGATTAAAGAAGCAAAGGATCGACATAAGAGTTATGTCGATGCACACCGGTCGACCGTAGTTACGAGGTTGGCCATCGAGTCTTCTTGTGAGTTAAACCGCTTAAGAGTTCGATCAAGTTTGGAAAGGGAGATAAAATCTCTCCTAGGTTCGTGGGACCTTTCGAGATTGTGGAAAGGAAGGGGTATGTGGCCTATCGACTAGCCTTGCCTAACTCTTTGAGGCGTATGCATGATGTTTTTCACGTATCTGTTTTGAGACATTATTTTAAGTGATCCCACACACATTATTGATATGAGTTCCTTGTAGGTATTGGACGAGGGGGCACTCACGGCTGAGCCAATGCACATCTTGGATCATCATGCTCGACAGCTACAACGTCAAATAGTATATCAGGTCAAGGTCCAGTGGGACAACTATAGGCCACACTCGACGACCTGGGAGGACGGATATGATATGCGCCAGCAGTTTCTATTTGGTTTGATAGATAGACTTATGATATTGTGATACACATTATTTCGACACTTATACTGCGAAACTTCGGGACGAAGTTTAGACCAAGAGGGGGTGTATGTAACATCCCACTCTTGCGCACACTGAGCGAACTTATTCTTTGAGGACACTTGCTTGCAAGTGATCCATATTATTATACTATTAAACATTTGATTTGGATTATAAGGCGTTATGGGTTGATGACATGTTGTTTTTCTGCATTGAAAAAGACATGTGCTATTGACTCGGTTTCACTGAGTGTGCAGAATTTTGGACCTCGAGGATGCAGAGGCATCGATGGAACCCCTTGGACTCTGGATCGAGTTGGGGAGTGAACTATTGGGGTTTGATTGTTTTATATGTGCTATTAGTGCATCTGATTAGATGATATGATTATGGATATATTTCTGCCATGATTTGTTGATGATGCAAACTGACGATAGCTTGCCGACCAGACTCACATATGGAGTAGAGGGGTCATGCACGACTACCAGAGATGTTGAGGGAGAGGTGTGGACAACAGCCCTACCACATCCTACTAGCACTCCCACTGTGGCTCGAACTGTAGGTTAACTATTACCTAGTTCGAGAGGACCCACGATGTCGTGAGGGTAGACTGCGAAAGTTGCTCACGATGATTCTAAGGGGCGCGCAATAAGGTAGCGACCTTATTCCTTAGACGCCCTTAGTCTCCCACAGGATCACTTGGAAGAATATTGACTCCAGGGGTTTTTGATGTCTACCAATTCAGTCAAGAAGCGAGTGGCACACTTGGAGCACGTGGTGCATCCTGAAGGGCACGTCGTGCAAGAAAAATGGAAAGAGGCGAGTGGCACCCTTGGAGCACGTAGTGCATCCTGAAGGGCATGTCGCACAAGAGAAACAAAAAGAGGCGAGTGGAACCCTTGGAGCACTGGTGCGTCCTGAAGGGAACATCGCGTTGTTACATAATAATTGGATAAACCTAGATGGCTTTAGGACGAATAACATGTTAAAGAAGATTTAAAACTTTTCCCCTAATAAAATGTCGCCCAACCTAGGAAAATAAAGCCTAGGTCTAAATTATACTTG
>ML777404.1:676762-699921 GCA_009831015.1 Picea engelmannii | reverse complement strand
AGGTGAAAAATCTCTGTGTAATGTTCGTATTTGCCATAGTATCTTTTCTGTTCTTTTCTGAATATCAGTTTGCAGTAGATATTGTACAAGGTTAGAATTTACAATAACATTGATGGGATGGTACATGATTGACTATAAATTGGGTCAAAATAATACTTGAATGAAATGATACTAGAATGACTTGCAAAAATTCGTAACACTTACAACTTTACGTATTATCCCCTCAAATTCCTTTTTACCATATAATTCTAGCAACATATATTCTTCATTATACAAAGGATGAATAAAGAATAAGTTATAACATCAATAGAAACATAAACATTCAATGATGGATCCACTATGAGATTATCAAGTAGATCATCATCTTTTATCATCATCTTCATAATTGACAAAACAAATGGGACTCTATAATAAAAAAATTTAGCCACCTGAGCTAGACCCAATTGGTTATAGAAGGGATAAACTATGCAATGTAATGATGAATTTGTTAGCCTAAATGAAAATAGAAATAAACAAATACCCTTAACATTACTCCAAAATGTTACCTGTAATTTTGATCCGGATTATTTTCAGCACAAAATGAGATCGGAGATATAATAAAGAAATGCATAGAGATATCACAGATATTCAATAATATAACAGAAATGTATCAGAGATGCAACCATAAACACAGATATACAGTAATACACAATTTCTATTAATGAAACAAATGTACAGAGACTGTAAAAATACAGAGTGAAAGACTCGCTAGAATGGTGGCAGCTTATCTCTGAGAAGAGATGTGACGGCTACTCGCATTCGCAAGAAGATGGTTACAATGAGGCTCTAAAGGCATTTTTACAATAAAAAGGAATGCCAGAAACCCTAGACATCCAAAAGCCTAACCCTAGGAGATGAAGCGCCAAAAGTCATGTGGGCCCCGTTTGGGTAAGTTAGTACATCAACTTCTCGGGGTCGTAACTTTTGCATACGATCTCCGTTTTAGGCGTATGATAGCCCGTTGGAAAGGTATCATCGAGGAGATTCATTTTTGGGGCTCAATCATGCATTTGTCTATTATTTATAAGATCGATCTCGAAAAACATTCATTTAGGCCCTCAAAATAGCCCCGGAAGTTAAAACTGCTAAAAATAGTAAATTACCAAAATTGCTAGAAAATTGTTTTGAGCCAGTTGGAAAAGGTGGGCAGCCACCGATATCCACCTGGATCAAACCTGGAGATAACCTTACTTCATATCGATCTTGTTGAAGAACTTGGCACCCTTGAGCTAATCAAGAAGATCATCAATCTGAGGGATTGGGTATCAATTCTTGACAATGATTTTATTTATGGCTCTATAATTGATATAGAGCCAATACATTCGATCCTTCTTTTGCACCAACACAATTTCCCCCCCACAAGGTGAGGAGCTTGGTCAAATGTGGCCCTTGTGGATGAGCTCATGAATTTGATGCTTTATTTCCTCATTCTCCAAAGGGGAGCATATGTATATTGGACCATTGGGAAAGGGAGCACCGGGTATCAAATCAATGGGATGTTTAACCTGAGAGTGCATAGGCATGCCTAGCACAGGTGAAGTGAAGAGGTCTTTATATTCCTCTACAAGATTGTCCACATGTTTCTGATATGTAGAGAGACCCTATGTTGAAGTTGTGGTGGTCGTAGTGATATTTCATTCCCCTTCTAACCAAACCATGAAGAGGAAAAACTTCACAGTCTATGAGATTACTTTTCAACACTATTTTTCCAAGATCAATGAAATTGTAGTAGACGGAAATACCTCAGGTACCCTATAGGGATGACCCCCTAGAGTGATAATGAAACTATGGGGCCAGGACTCATAAGAAACATGATGTTTTCCACATATAAGGTTGTCCTAAAATAACATCACAAACTTTGAGTGGAGAAACATCACACAATATATCTGTTGGTTGATGTGAAGGTCTCGTCCCAATACTGGGTGACGTGAACGTCTCATCCCTGGTTCAACTAACTGATGGTGTATGGTTGGGGGTGTGGCATCATTCAAAACATCAATATCTTGCTGACCTCAGTCAAGATCACATTCTTTTGTCTCCCACCGTCAACAATGAAATGAATTGGGGTTCACTTCACCCACATCTGTGAATGGAAGTGACTCTCCCCTTCCTCAAGCTCCTCTAACTTGCCTGGTTGGATCTTTGTGATTGTGATTGTAGCACTAGGTTCCGCATCGATGATCCTCTTTCTCTTGTGCTACTTCAAATCAGATTTTGAGTGGAGTTCTGATTCTTTTTCTTTAATATAAGCCAACAATTCATTTTTTGAGAAACATTCATCAGTGTTGTGCCAAGGGATTTTGTGGGACTCACACCATTTTCCAGTGTCCTTCTTCATCTTCTCATTACCCTTCCTTACCTGTGGCTTGGAATGGTTTTCTTAAGGTTGGCCATCCTTTCTTTGTCCCTTGTTCTATGGGTTAGGGCCACCTTTTCGATGCTTCTATTGTTTTAGATTTGCAGACCCGAACTCCTACTTATTTTTCTGCTTAAATTTATGCTTGATTTCGACAACATATTGATAAGTGACTCTGAGTGAGGAGATGTGCAAGAAATACATCTATGTTTTGAGGTACTTGTGTAGGCCACTATAGTACTTTATAACCAGGTGCTTCTTGGAAACTCTAATACCCAACTTTGAGCATAATATATGGAAGATTTTAGTGTACTCTAGAATCGTCTGGCCTATTTTTTTACGCAAAGTCATCCTTCTTGTGTACTAGTCTTCATAGTTTGTGACAGGTTAGAAATCCTCCTTGAGGGCATCAACAAAGGTTTCCCAAGTGGGTCATGTCCCAAATACCATAGAATCATCTTCATTATTTCTCTCATAGTAACATTCCCACCAATCTTTGACATGGGGAAGGGATTTAAGAAGAGAAAAGGTGATATTTCCAGTGTTAGAAATTTTTTGAATAGAGTAATACCCTTATAATAGATTCAACCATTTCTCCAAAGTATATTCATTTATCTAGCCTTCAATTAAGGGGATATCAAACTTAACTTGTACCTTGAAGGGTCTAACAACTCTAAAATGGTTGCTTGTTGAAGGTTCCTCACCTGTTGTCGCCATTTTTCGAAGGATCTAGGCAAAGTTTTCCATCATCTTGTTCTATTGTCGCACGAGGGATTCCTCAAGAAACTTTTTGAAAGGATCACCTACTCCCTCCTCTCTCTTTTGTTGGGCCAGCAAGAGTATTTGTTCGCAAGTGAAACAAGCTTAAGACCCAAATCTTTATACCCTAACCTTGTCGAGGAAATGTATTGAGAAATAATGAGTAGACTACTCTGATATCACTGATACGAATTATATTGAGAATGAAACGATATGTAAACAAAATTATAGTAGAGAACATAGAAACACAGTGAAACCCAACTTATATCAATGAATAAAATAACATAATATTGTAGAACACTAACTAGCTAGAATGGTGTAACTTATCTCTGAAGAGAAAGAGATGTCGGCTATGCTCATTCATAGAAATATAATACAATGGGATACAAGAATGTCCTTTTAACACAAATCAAGAACTCTAAAGGTCCAAAACCCTAACTCTAGGAGGTGAAGCAGCAAAATGTTTGTGTGCCCCAAGGTGGTTAGTTGATTTGTCAACTTCTCGGGGACACATTTTTTTCATACAATCCTAGTTTAGGGAATTCAGTAGCTCCTTGAAAATATCTAATTGATAAGTACAATTATTGGTAGTGCCTGGGCATGCCATGGAAACCATATGCCCCTCAAATGGCCAAAAAAACATGCTTTAGGGCCTCAAAATGGACCCAAAAATCATAAAAAAAAACGGCCAAGATGGAGAACCATGACGAGTCAATGGAAGAGGTGGGTTGCCACCAATATCCACCTAGATCAGTATTTGACAAGACAAAGGGGACTCTCTATAATATCAATTTCAGTGTGATGATCTTCTTTGAGAGTGTCTTCAGTGATGTGAGTGGAAGATGGGAACCTTGTCAAAAACCCACCTAGGGTAGTAGGGCTAACCTACACAATGCAATGATGACTTTGTTAGACTAAATGAAAATAGAAATAGATAAAGACCCTTCACATTACTACAAAATGTTACCTATAATTTGTGTCAAACAGTCGAACTACCCTCTCTTCCTCTTGGAGTATGGACTACAACATCATCAACATTATTTAAATAGAACTTAATGCAATGGGATGACCCCTTCAAACAAGTTTTCAGAAAGCTAGATTAAAAGATGATAATGATAGAATAGTAGGTATAACGTTAGCTGCAAAGTATGTATAATTCCACCTTTTTTGTTAGGTGTAATGTCAATAGTTATGTAGTTGTAACACTACACTACCATAACAAAAAAAAAAAAAAAAATGCAAACTACTTACAAGATCTTGTGGATTTTATTCCATGTCCATTGGAGTAAGACTTTTCTTTCATTATTTTAGAGCTAGTAAGACCATTGGTGTTTAGTTCAGATGATGATTGAAACATACAAATATTATGACACACACATAACACCAGATATAAATAAATTTAGTTTACCTGTGGCTTGGTGGGGAGGGGGGTTCCTCTAAAAGGTGGAATCATTTTTTAATTTAATTTGTCTCCTTGGCCTATGGCTCAACTAGAGGGTCCTCCTAAGAAAGCCACTGATTTTTCATTTACTTTTTCTTCCGGACATGCGTGCAAAGATAGAGAGTAAAACAATAATCAAAACTTGGAAAAATGACAAGTATTACTAAGATTTTTAACCTTAGATGGATAACCCCAAGCATAATTGTCCATATATGCTAGCCATGAGTTCTTTTTATCTCATTTTTTCTTTCTCTTTTCAACTTTATTCTTGAATTTCTTAGCCAAAACTGTGTTCTCATAGAGGAGGAGGCGACTTGAACCATAATGACCTGATTGTTGGATCATTCTTGGGACGGATCACCATAATCACTTGAGTTGTGACCTCCTTTGTTGCTTGTTTAATACACCTATGCTAATTTTTTAGAAAAAATCATTGAATTTTATCACACGCTTTAAGATTCATTGAAATTCAAACTCAAACCTTCAAATTTGGTGAGCTCAATGTTGGGGATATTCTTAGACTTTTTGCTCAACTTCCAAGATGGGGATGGGAAATCAATGAATTTGCAATGTCAACAGTAGAATGGAATCTTGGAGGTGTTGATCTAAAATATCGTCTTACGGTCTTCAAGATAACATCAGAAGGATAAAACCCCCTGCATTTTTAAAGAGGTGGTACTCCTCTATTTTTAAACATTGTGCAAGAACATAAACAATGTGTGAGAGAAGAGCATGCTTATTCTTGAAATAAATATTCACATGAAAATTGTACCAAAGAAAGGATCAAATATATCAGAAAAAGTAAATATTCACACTATAATACAAGATTATAAACCAAAAAAGTATACAATACACAATATTTAACACAAGAAAGGAAAATAAAGACAACATATAACATAACATATGACATAGAACTTTAATTGATCATTCCATTAAAATGCAAAAAAAAAATTGATAGACACGTATTCAAAATCTCATGCTTAGAGCTTAAAGTTTGAGAAATCATTAATATTATGTCCCAAATATGAACCTCAAAAAATAATAAATGTATTTGTATCCGAATATGAACCTCAAAAGATAATAAATGTCTTTGTAAAAATAAATAATAATATGTGAGATACATGATACCAACTTCTTAAAAAAGATAAGGTATCACATATGGTTTTTAATTTGGAGATTGTTTATTGTAAATCACTTTTGAATTTACTGCATACATAATCATTAAGATTTATTTTCAAGAAAGAAAAAACATTTCATTTTTATTAATCTTTATTTTTAACACAATAATTCCAATTTAACTTATAATAAATATGAATAGAATTCTTCCAAATTTTGGTTATCCTATTAATTCTTATTAATAGGATAAATTTATGATATCTTATTAATTCTTAGTTAAATTAATTTAATTTATATCATATATATTAAAAATTTTAATAAGAAAAAAATCCAATATAAATCTTTAATTAAGTGTATTGTATTTCTCTTAAATATCATAAAATTAATAATAAAATTAATAAAGAAAATTAAAAAGTAAATTAAAAAAAATAAAAACACTAAAAGTATTGTATTTCTCTTAAATATCATAAAAATTAAGGATTTCAGTTTGTCTCAAACCAAACCAAACCAAACCAAACCAAAAGCAAAACTGCAATGATTTCAGTTTGTCTCAAACCAAAATTCCTTCTTCTATTTGAAAACCCTATTTCAAAGGGAGAAGGAAGAGTTTTAATCGGCGTAAGCTAAACCCCAAATGAATTGGACCTTTTCCGACTCTCGCATATTCCTGATTCCGATGGTACATCCTCCGATCAACGGCAACATTAATACGGCGAGTCGACGACTCCACTCATCCGAATGCCATGAGACAAAACACCGTTTATAATGGCATCTTGCTGAAGTAATGCATGCCATAGTGAACCACTCATGCCATGCGCCAATGGATTCCATTAATGCATACGACTTCCAAAAAGATGCGGGCTTGAAATTTGAACTCCAAAAAGAGGCGGGCTTGAAATTTGAAGTTGGTAAGAAGCGGGCTTTATTTGAAATTAATTTGAAATTGAAATGAGCGGTTAGCTAGGTTATTTTAAAATTCTTTCACAGAATTTGCAGAATGATTTTTTTTCTTGCAAACGTTGAAGCCTACGCAGACAACGATGACTATAGACGCTCTGTATTTTGCTAGTTTTGTCAGGTGGTGTCTATGATGGGTGAAAGAAAAGTGCAGGTCAATGGTTCAATGGCGTTTAGTTTCTTAAAGTTTGATTTCTCATATTAACTGTATTGATACGCCATTTATCAATACTTAATTTAGATCACTTCATTTTTTATGTTTTTAAATAGAAGTGCGCCCGCCTTCAATTTTAGCATCTCCTTGCTTATGCCTGTGACAGTTACGGAGCATCTGGGGAAGTCGGAAAAGGTGTGATTTGTTTGGCATTGTTACGGAGCATCTACAGGAGTCGGAAAAGGTGCGATTTGTTTGGCATGGGGATAATAGATCTGTGGAAGGTCATTCTAATTTTGTTTCCACAAATTGCAACTTCACTAGTTTTGTTTAGATCTTTATTTTCTTGTTGCGCTCATACGAAAAATAATTGTGATTACAGTTGTAGTTGGGCAAGGATTTCTTGCTCGGGATATCACTTTCGAGAACACGGCATGAGGTTGTCACCCTCCAAGTTGCGTCCGATCTATCAACATTCTATTGTTGCAGCTTCAAAGGTTACCAAGACACTATTTACACACAATTCTACCGGGAATGCGATATTTACAACACAATTGATTGTATCTTCGGCAACGTGGTGACAGTGTTTCAAAACTACAATCTCCTCCCCAGGAAACTGATGGATAATCAAAACAATTGTTTCACGGCTCAAGGAAGAGCTGATCCAAATCAAAACACTGGAATCTCTATTCAAAATTGCACCATCTCTACTGCGGCCAATCTGGATCTGGTGAAAATATCTTTCCAAACATTATTGGGGAGGCCATGGAAACAATACTCTCACATAGTTTATTTCGATTCATATATCGATCAGTTTATATCGATTTATATATCGATGATGTGGTTGAACCTGCAGGTTGTCTAGAATGGTCGACTTTTCCTTGACCACGCTTTATTATCGCGAATATATGAATTCAGAATGAGGGGCAAGAACTGCAGGGCGAGTTCAATGGCTTGGCTATCACGCCATGAACATTTCTGATGCTCAAAATTTCAGTGGTTAATTTCATCTCTGGTGATGCTTGCATACAGGCACGGTGCCCTTCGATGCAGGCTTAAATCAAAACAAGAGTGACAAGTGGCATCCTTGAAAGCGTTGAAACAAAAAAAATTTAAAGACCGCAAGACTATATAATCTGTTGTGTATTCATTTCATTTACATATCGGACAACCCCCTTAACTGCATTTATACTTCTTAATTTCAACTGTAGCATTCTGTTATGCAAATTTGCATTGTAGCCTTTGATGGGGCACAAATTCAAGTCTATTCATACAATTTTTTTCTTGACCGAGACCTTTTGTATTTGGGATGGAAAAACTGATGGAAAACAATATTAGTGGAAAATCCATTGAAATTTTTTAATAACCTTTCAAAATATGTTTGGTAAGGTGTAATGTTATGGATTTATTTCCTTAGAAATTTTAAGTATTGTCTTTAACAATATTTATCTAGTAAATTAATAAAAAATGGATTTTCTTGTTTTGGTTATTGAGTCAAGACATGATATCCATATAAAGTAAGAAATTTCTAACGAAATTGATTTTATTGCACATAAAGACATGGACCTTACAATCATCACCTTGTATCTTTTTTCAACCAATGTGTATTCTTCTTACTAGAGGATAACAAAATAATTATATTATTTTATATTAAAAWTTTATTTATTTGACAATTAATAAAATAATGTTTAAAAMTTTAAAATAAAGTAAGWGGATTGTACATTGAAATGATCAATACCATCATTAATTAAAAAAATATTATTAATTAAAAAAGTAGATTTACTCATGTTAAAACACTTTATAACATGGAATTATTAAAACAATTAATTTTTTACATCATGACGAAAGATTTCAATACATAATAACATATAAAATTAAAAATTATAAGTTCAAAATAATATATAATATAGTTTGAGGAAACTAAAAGGTATAATATATGCATTATTAGTATAGATGTGAAACATTTAAACTAATAATTCATGGGAGCTGATCATCATAGTTATTGAGGAAAGAGTTTTGTCTAGTTTAGAAAGATCCACATGAATAGGATGTTCCCAATCAACATTAGTAAAATCYCYTTTTCATGTATCCCTAAGGAAAGAGGCTAATTGTATCCATGCTCCYTGTAATGTTCCTGAAWTGGCTAGTCTAGGAAASGATGGATGATCTTCYGGGTGACTAGGKTGTGTCTTTCAACACCGAAATCAACCAACTAGTGTCTTCCTCCTGGAATACACTGAACTATCTCTCTTGAGATGCGCCTCTTCTCCTCAATGACAAGTCATAATTTGCATAATGATGAATTAGGTCTCTGACCCTTCCTTTATAGCTTTCCAAAACCCTAAATCATGCTGAAACCCTAATTCCTTGTTGACTTCCAAAACCCTAAATCACTGTTGAAACCCTAATTCACTATTGACTTCTATTTTTAGCTCAAAATGACTTAAAAGTGCTTTTAACCCTTTTTAGCTCAATGTCACTTTCTGAATATAAAACCTGTGACTGGAGTGACCTCTAGTAACCCTGTTTACCCCTCTTTGGCCCTGGCTATAGTCTAATGGGGCAGTTTAGACCATTAAGCCTCCTCTCTGGAGCTCCTATTTGGAAAGGGACATTACAGTCCTCCCTTCCCAAAATTGCTTGTCCTCAAGAAATACTAGTCCAGGGTGTTGCAACACCTGCTCACTCTCCCAAGTAGCATCCTCTATTCGAAGCCCTTTCCATCTGATCAAACACTCTCTGATGACCCTGATCCTCGGTTTTCGCTCCCAGAACTCCAAAACCTCCTCCGGAACTAACTCCAATTGTCCCTCCTCATACAACGGGGGAAGCTCCTATGATGTGCTAATGAATTGTCCCACTGCCTTTTCAAGGCAAGACACATGGAACACGTTATGAATCTTGCTCCCCTCTGGAAGCTCTAGCTCGTAAGCAACCTCGCCTACTCGACGCATGATGTTGTAAGGACCATAAAATCTCGGCTTGAGCTTCTCGGCCCCACTCTTCCTCGGAGATGACTGTTTGTAGGGTTGGAGTCTCAAGAAAACCAAATCTTCAACCTCAAATTTGTTCTCTAGCCTGTGCCTGTCCGCACTTATCTTCTGTCAGTTTTGCATCGTCTGTAGGTTCTCTTTCAACAACTTGAGAATCTTTTGACCCTCTATGATCCAATCCTTGGCCTTGGGAGCTCTGCTCTCCCCGAAGACCAAGTCTACCAAAGTGGGAGCATCATATCCGTACAATTCTCGGAAGGGTGTCATACCAATGGACATGTGGAAGGTGGTGTTGTAGCAATGTTCTCCTAAATGTAACCACTTTACCCATGTTCTTTGTTGTCCTTCTACATAGTTACTCAAATAACCTTCAACCCACTTGTTGAAAATCTCTGTCTACCCCTCTGTCTGAGGGTGATAGATGGTGCTAGGTGTCAGCTCTGTCCCCACCAACCGAAACAACTCTCTCCAAAATGTCCCTATGAACCGACTGTCCCTGTCGCTGACGATGTTCTTCGGTAATCCATGAAGTCTGAAGACATCCCTGAAGAAAATATCGGCTACCTGAACCGCGTTGTACTCTGTCAGTATGGCATAGAAGTGAGAAAAACTGGTCAATCTTTCAACCACTACATAGATACAGTCCTTACCCTAGAACTTGGGTAGACATGTGATGAAGTCCATAGATATACTCTCCCATTTCTGCTCTGGAATGGGGAGTGGCTGAAGTAGCCCTCCTGGAAGAGCATGCTCTGACTTGTTTTGCTAGCAAGTCACACACTCACTGACGTCTCTCATAACGTCTTGTTTGAGGCCCTTCCATGAGGACCTCTCTCTAATCTATCTGTAGGTTTTGAAAAACCCCTGATGGCCTGCTAGAGGTGAATCATGAACTACGGTGAGGATCTTCCTCTTAAGCCTTGAATCTGGCACCAAGTAGATTCTATCCTTGAAAAATATGACATCATCAATGACCCTATATTGGTCATCCTGTATCTTGCCATCCATCACCTCACAAGCGAACTTGTTCTTGAAGTATTCCACTAACAAGTGAGATTTCCAATCTGCTGAAATCTCCATCAAAGAACATGTTGCAGGTCTCCTCGATAGTGCATTGAACACAATGTTCTTCTTCCCCTTGACATACTCTATGTCAAAGTTGAATGCCTGTACCTTCGTCACCCATTTCTGTTGGCACTCACTCAGGTCCTTCTGCTCAAGGAAATACTTCAAACTGTTGTGATCAGTCTTGACCACGAATTTGCTGTCCACCAAATATTGTCTGAACATGGTTAAGGCATGCATGATTTCCAACATTTCCTTGTCATAAATGAAGTACAACCTCTCAGGTTGACAAAGCTTTCCTCTCTCGAATACAATGAGGTGTCCTCCTTGCATCAAAACAACACCGATCCCTTCGCTGGATGCGTCACACTCTAGTACAAATCGCAAGGTGAAGTCTGGTAGTGCCAACACTGGACAAGTGCCCATGACTTCCTTCATGTGATCAAAGGCTTCCTGTGATTTCTCGGTCCATATGAAGGCCCCATGCTTGGTAATATCTGTCAGCGGTGCTCCAAGCTGAGAAAAACCCCAGACGAACTGGCTGTAATAGCTGCACAGCCCGAAGAAGCTCCTCAATTCTGTCACGTTGTTGGGCGTCGGCCAATCTAGAATGGCCCTGATCTTCTCTTGGTGCACCTGTACCCCATGTGCATTGATGATGTGGCCTAAGTAAATCATCTCTTTCATACCGAACTCGCACTTGGACTCTTTGGCATATAATGACTGTGTCTCCATGATGCTCAATACCTCATCCAGGTGCCTCATATGCTCTTGCCATGAACGACTATAGATCAAGATGTCGTCAAAGAAAACCAAGACTGGTTTCCTTAAGTAATCCCTGAATATATGGTTCATGCAAGACTGGAATGTAGTAGGTGCATTGGTTATCGCAAATGGCATAACCAAGAACTCGAAGTGTCCAAAATGACATCGAAATGTCGTCTTCTCTGTGTCCTTCTCTCGGATGCTGATCTGATGATATCCAGAGCGTAGATTAATTTTTGAGAAGAAAAATGCCCCATGCAGTTTATCCATCAACTCGTCAATGCGTGGGATAGGGTACCAGTTCTTAATGGTTTTCTTGTTCAAGGCTTGGTAATCAATACACATCCTCATGGTGCCATCCTTCTTCAGAACTAAGATAGCTGAAGAAGAAAATGGGTTGTTTCTCAGTCTAATGTGTCCCATCACCAGCAATTCCTTGATTTCCTTCTCTATCTCATCCTTGAATCTCCTAGGATGATGATAGGGGGGGATGATCATAGATTTGTCCCCCTCCTCGAAATCAATGGTGTGCTCAAACCCCCTGATAGGTGGTCTCCCTGGTGGGATTGCCTCAAAGACCTGCTGATGTCATCCCAATAAATTCCGATCTCTGTATGATATTGTTGTCAACCTTTTGAATCCTTCTGAGTAATGATAAAGAATTCTGCAGCATATGCTACCTCCCCATGTCTAAATGTCCTCTCCATCCTCTTGGATAAAAATTTCCTCGGTGCTCTTGTCGACATACCTCTTAGAACAACCTTCTTCCCATCCTGATCTCTGAATCCCATTTCCAAGGTTTGGTAGTTGGTAGTGATTTTTCCCAAGGTAATCATCCACTGAACTCCTAACACCACATCTGTGTCTGATAGGTCAACCACATAAAATGTGTCTCTCACTGTGTAGTTTCCTAACTTCAGCTCTAAGTTTGGAACTCTGTCTAGACACTCCACTGTGTGGCCATCTGCTACCGCAACATCAAACCCCTCAAACTCCTCTGTGTGAAGTGCCTGCCTCGATACTAGTGAAGTGTCGATGAAATTGTGGGTGGCCCCACCATCTATCAAGATGATTTCCCATTCCCACTGAATAATCCCTCTGATACGGAGGGTATCATACCTGGGAACACTAGAAAGGGTCGATATGACACCTCCCTTTGTTGGTTTCCTCCTGTTAGCCTATTCTGGCGATTGTGGGACTACTGGAGGATGGGCTCTTGGCGGTGTCGGTGGTCTACGGGGAGGTTTCTCCTCTGCTAGTGCTGACTCCTCCTCTGAACTAGTGTATCCACTATCTTGCTCCTCCTCCTCACTGTCCACACTGTCTGCTGCTACATCAATATATGAATCTCTCCCTAGCCCATGCACCTGTGGCCTGGGACCCAAGGATCAATGCAACTGAAGTAAAGGTTCTTCCTCATAAGATCTCGCCTAGTCTCATCATCCAACTTCTCCTTTCCCTTCCATTCTCTTTGGAATGGCTTCCTGTCTCGATCCCTCTGGGACACAAATGGTTTGGAGAAATTTTTATTCTTTGGCACTGAGTCTGCTAGATCTTGAGTGCGAAGGATGGCATCCTGCAAAGTGGGAGGCCTGTATGCCTTCACCCATCCTCTCAAAGGCTCTGTGAGTCCTTCTGTGAATAGCATGATCATCCTGGGCTCTGATATATCTATCACTGCCACGACTACCCACTGAAACTCTGTGATGAACACCTCTATTGTGCCAGTTTGTCTCAACTAGGCTAGATCCCTGAAGTGTATCTCGGGATTCTTCCTCTCAAACCTGTCCATGAGCTCGAACTACGCCCTCTGGAACTACACCAATGGAACCATGCCCTCTAGAACTATGACCTCTGGAACTATGCCCTCTAGAACTATGACCTCGTAGTTCCAGAGGGCATAGTTCCAGAGGCATAGTTCCAGAGGTCATTGTTCCAGAGGCGTAGTTCGAGAGGGCGTAGTTCCAGAGGTCATAGTTCCAGAGGGCATAGGTCCAGAGGGCGTAGCTGCAGAGAGCGTAGTTCCAGAGGGAATAGTTCCAGAGGGCATAGTTCCAGAGGGCATAGTTCCAGCGGGCGTAGTTCTAGAGGCATAGTTCCAGAGGTGTAGTACTAGAGGGCGTAGTTCCAGAGGTCATAGTTCCAGAGGGCGTAGTTCCAGCGATGTAGTTCCGGAGGGTGTAGTTCCAAAGGTCGTAGTTCTGGAGGGCATAGTTCCAGAGGGCGTAGTTCTAGAGGCATAGTTCCAGAGGTCATAGTTCTAGAGGCATAGTTCGAGAGGGCGTAGTTCTAGAGGTCATAGTTCTAGAGGGCGTGGTTCCATTGGTGTAGTTCCAGAGGGCTTAGTTCCAGCGACGTAGTTCAAGAGGGCATAGTTCCAGAGGGCATAGTTCCAGAGGGCGTAGTTCCATAGGGTGTAGTTCCAGAGGCGTAGTTCTAGAGGTCATAGTTCCAGAGGCGTAGTTCTAGAGGGCATAGTTCTAGAGGTCAGAGTTCCAGAGGGCATAGTTCCAGCGGCTTAGTTCCAGAGGGCGTAGTTCCAGAGGGCTTAGTTCTAGAGGTCATAGTTCTAGAGGGCGTAGTTCCAGAGGCATAGTTCCAGAGGGCGTAGCTCTAGAGGGCGTAGTTCCAGAGCCGTAGTTCCATAAGTCACAGTTCCAGAGGGCGTAGTTCCACAGGTAATAGTTATAGAGGGCGTAGTTCCAGAGGTCACAGTTATAGAGGGCGTAGTTCCTGAGGTCATAGTTCTAGAGGGCATAACTCTAGAAGGCATAGTTCCAAAGGCCATAGTTCCAGGGGGCGTAGTTCCACAAGTCATAGTTTCAGAGGGTATAGTTCCACAGGTCATAGTTCCACATGTCATAGAGGGACTATGCCTCTGGAACTATTCCTTTGGAACTATGACGAGTTGACATAACAATGTCGTGATGGATTTTCCATCATGATGAACTATCCTAGACTCCACCAACAATTACAGTGATCAATATTTAGCTGGCTATGTAGCATTGAATATTGCAACTATTCAATGACCTCTGGAACTACGCCCTATGGAACTATGCCCTCTAGAACTATGCCCTTTGGAACTTCGCCCTCTAGAACTACACCACCGGAACCACGCCCTCTGGAACTACGCCTCTGGAACTATGCCCTCTGGAACTACACCTCTGGAACTGCGCCCTCTGGAACGACGCCCTCTGGAACTACGCCCTCTAGAACTATGACCTCTAGAACTAGGCCCTCTAGAGCTACGCCCTTTGGAACTATGACCACTGGAACTAGGCCCTCTAGAACTACACCTCTGGAACTATGACCTCTGGAACTACGCCTCTGGAACCACGCCCACTGGAACTACACCGTTGGAACTATGCCCTCTGGAACTATGCCTCTAGAACTACACCCTCTGGAACTACACCTGTGGAACTACGCCCTCTGGAACTATGAAATTTGGAACTACACCCTATGGAACTATCACCTCTGGAACTACGCCCTCTGGAACTACGCCGCTGGAATTATGACCTCTGGAACTACACCCTCTAGAACTATGCCTCTGGAACTATGGCCTCTGGAACTACGCCTCTGGAACTATGCCCTCTGGAACTACGCTGCTGGAAATACGCCCTCTGGAACTATGACCTCTGGAACTACGCCCTCTAAGACCTCTGGAACTACGCCCTCTGGAACTACACCGCTGGAACTACACCCTCTAGAACTATGACCTCTGGAACTATGCCACTGGAACTATGCCCTCTAGAACTACGCCCTATGGAACTATGCCCTCTGGAACTTCGACCTCTGGAACTACGCCCTCTAGAGATATTCCCTCTGGAACTATGCCACTGGAACTACGATGCTGGACCTACGCCCTCTGGAACTATGACATCTGGAACTACGCCCTCTAGAACTACGCCTATGGAACTACACCTCTGGAACTACGCCCTCTCGAACTACGACCTCTGGAACTATGCCCTCTCGAACTATGCCGCTGGAACTATGCCCTCTAGAACTATGACCTCTGAAACTATGCCCTCTAGAACTACGCCTCTGGAACTATGACCTTTGGAACTACGCCCTCTGGAACTACGCCGCTGGAACTATGCCCTCTGGAACTATGACCTATGGAACTACACCCTCTATAACTATGCCTTTAGAACTATGACCTGTGTAACTATGAGGGCGTAGTTCCAGCGGCGTAGTTCCAGAGGCGTAGTTCCAGAGGTCATAGTTCCAGAGGCATAGTTCTAGAGGGTGTAGTTCCAGAGGTCATAGTTCCAGTGGCATAGTTCCAGAGGGCGTAGTTCCAGAGGTGATAGTTCCAGAGGGTGTAGTTCCAAAGGTCATAGTTTCAGAGGGTGTAGTTCCACAGGTGTAGTTCCAGAGGGTGTTGTTCCAGAGGCATAGTTCCAGAGGGCGTAGTTCCAGTGGTGTAGTTCCACAGGGCATAGTTCCAGAGGTGTAGTTCCAGAGGTCATAGTTCCAGAGGTGTAGTTCTAGAGGGCGTAGTTCCAGAGTTCATAGTTACAAAGGGCGTAGCTCTAGAGGGCCTAGTTTTAGAGGTCATAGTTCCAGAGGGTGTAGTTCCAGAGGGCGTAGTTCCAGAGGTCACAGTTACAGAGGGCGTAGATCCTGAGGTCATAGTTCCAGAGGGCATTATTCCAGAGGGCGTAGTTCTAAAGGTCATAGTTCCAGGGGGCATAGTTGCACTAGTCATAGTTTCAGAGGGTATAGTTCCACAGGTCATAGTTCCACAGGTCATAGAGGCACTATGCCTCTGGAACTATGCCCTCTGGAACTATGCCTCTGCAACTATGACGAGTTGACATAATAATGTCGTGATGGATTGTCCATCATGATGGACTGTCCTAGACTCCACCAACAATTACAGTGATCAATATTTAGCTGGCTATGTAGCATTGAATATTGCAACTATTCAATGACCTCTGGAAATACGCCCTCTGGAACTATGCCCTATGGAAATATGCCCTCTGGAACTACGCCCTCTGGAACTATGCCTCCGGAACCACGCCCTATAGAACTACGCCTCTGCAACTACACCCTTCCGAACTACACCTCTGGAACTGCACCCTCTGGAACTATGACCTCTGGAACTATGCCCTTTGGAACTACGCCCTTTGGAACTACGCCCTCTGGAACTATGACCTCTGGAACTAGGCCCTCTCGAGCTATGCCTTTTGGAACTATGACCTCTGGAACTACGCCCTCTAGAACTACACCTCTGGAACTATGATCTCTGGAACTACGCCTCTGGAACTATGCCCTCTGGAACTACACCGCTGGAACTACACCCTCTGGAACTATGCCTCTGGAACTACACCCTCTGGAACTACACTTGTGGAACTACGCCCTCTGGAACTATGACCTTTGGAACTACACCCTCTAGAACTATCACCTCGGGAACTATGCCCTCTGGAACTACGCCGCTAGAACTATGACCTTTGGAACTACACCCTCTAGAACTATGCCTCTGGAACTATGACCTCTAGAACTACGCCTTTGGAACTACGCCCTCTGGAACTACGCCACTAGAACTATGCCCTCTGGAACTATGACCTCTGGAAATACGCCCTCTAAGACCTCTGGAACTATGCCCTCTGGAACTACACCACTGGAACTGTGACCTCTGGAACTACGCCCTCTAGGACCTCTAGAACTACGCGATTTAGAACTACGCCACTGGAACTACGCCCTCTAGAACTATGCCCTATTGAACTATGCCCTCTGGAACTTTGACCTCTGGAACTACGCCCTCTAGAGCTATGCCCTCTGGAACTATGCCGCTGGAACTACGATGCTGGACCTATGCCCTCTAGAACTGTGACCTCTGGAACTATGCCCTTTAGAACTATGCCTCTGGAACTACACCTCTAGAACTATGCCCTCTAGAACTATGACCTCTGGAACTATGCCCTCTCGAACTATGCCGCTGGAACTATGCCCTCTAGAACTATGACCTCTGGAACTATGCCCTCTAGAACTAAGCCTCTGGAACTATGACCTTTGGAACTACGCCCTCTGGAACTACGCCGCTGGAACTATGCCCTCTGGAACTATGACCTATGGAACTACGCCCTCTAGAACTATGCCTCTAGAACTATGACCTGTGAAACTACGCCTTTGGAACTATGCCCTCTGGAACTATGCCCTCTAGAACTATGACCTTTGGAACTACGCCCTCTAGAACTATGACCTCTGGAACAATGCCCTATAGAACTATTACCTGTGGAACTACGCCCTCTGGAATTGTGACTTGTGGAACTACGCCTCTGGAACTATGCCCTCTGGAACTAGGACCTCTGGAACTACGCCTCTGGAACTACGCCTCTGGAACTATGCCCTCTGGAACTACGAACTCTGGAACTACGCCCTTTGGAACTATGCTCTCTGGAACTACGTCGCTGGAACTACGCCCTCTAGACCTATGACCTCTGGAACTATGGACTCTAGAACTATGCCTCTGGAACTATGACCTCTGGAACTACGCCCTCTGGAACTATCGCCTCTGCAACTACGCTACTGGAACTATGCCCTCTGGAACTATGACTTCTGGAACTAAGCCCTCTAGAACTACGCTCTGAAACTATGACCTCTGGAACTACGCCTCTGGAACTATGCCCTCTGGAACTATGACCTCTGGAACTACACCCTCTGGAACTATGACCTATGGAACTACGCCCTCTAGAACTATTACCTATGGAACTACGCCCTCTGGAACTGTGACTTGTGGAACTACGTCGCTGGAACTACGCCCTCTGGAACTACGCCTCTGGAAATACGCCTCTGGAACTACGACCTTTGGAACTATGACCTCTGAAACTATGCTCTCTGGAACTACACCCTCTGGAACTACGCCTCTGGAACTACGCCCTATGGAACTATGACCTTTGGAACTACGCCCTCTGGAACTACGCCTCTAGAACTACACCCTCTGGAACTATGAACTCTGGAACTATGCCCGCTGGAACTACGCCACTGTAACTACGCCCTCTGGAACTATGCCCTCTGGAACTACGCCCTCTAGAACTACTCCGCTTGAACTACGCCCTCTAGAACTATGACCTCTGGAACTATGCCCTCTAGGACCTCTAGAACTACGCCACTGGAACTACGCCCTCTGGAACTATGCCCTATGGAACTATGCCCTCTGGAACTTCAACCTCTAGAACTATGCCCTCTTGAGCTATTCCCTCTGGAACTATGCCGCTAGAACTACGATGTTGGACCTACACCCTCTAGAACTATGACCTCTGGAACTACGCCCTCTAGAACTACACCTCTGGAACTACACCTCTGGAACTACGCCCTCTCGAACTACGACCTCTGGAACTACGGCCTCTGGAACTACGCCGCTGGAACTATGCCCTCTAGAACTATGACCTCTGTAACTATGCCCTCTAGAACTATGCCTCTAGAACTATGACCTCTAGAACTACGCCTCTGGAACTACGCCCTCTAGAACTACGCCCTCTGGAACTATGACCTCTGGAACTACGCCCTCTGGAACTATGACCTCTGGAACTATGCCCTATAGAACTATTACCCGTGGAACTACGCCCTCTGGAATTGTGACTTGTGGAACTACGCCTCTGGAGCTACGCCCTCTGGAACTAGGACCTATGGAACTACACCTTTGGAACTACGCCCTGTGGAACTACGACCTCTAGAACTATGCCCTCTAGAACTATGCCCTCTGGAACTACGCCGCTGGAACTACACCCTCTAGAACTATGACCTTTGGAACTACGCACTCTAGAACTATGCCTCTGGAACTATGACCTCTGGAACTACGCCCTCTGAAACTACGCCCTCTGGAACTACGCCACTGGAACTATGCCCTCTGGAACTATGCCACTGGAACTAAGCCCTCTAGAACTATGCCTCTGAAACTGTGACCTCTGGAACTACGCCTCTGAAACTACGCCCTCTGGAACTACGCTCTTTGGAACTATGACCTCTGGAACTACACCCTCTGGAACTATGACCTCTGGAACTACGCCCTCTAGAACTATTACCTGTGGAACTACGCCCTCTAGAACTATGACTTGTGGAACTACGTCGTTGGAACTACGCCCTATGGAACTACGACCTCTGGAACTACACCTTTGGAACTACGACCTCTGAAACTATGCCCTCTAGAAATACACCCTCTTGAACTATGCCTCTGGAACTACGCCCTCTGGAACTACGACCTTTGGAACTACGCCCTCTGGAACTACGCCTCTGGAACTACGCCCTCTGGAACTATGAACTCTGGAACTATGCCCTCTGGAACTACGCCGCTGGAACTATGCCCTTTGGAACTACACTGCTAGAACTATGCCCTCTGGAACTATGACCTCTGGAACTATGCCCTCTAGGACCTCTGGAACTACGCCCTTTGGAACTACACCATTGGAACTACACCAGTGGAACTACGCCTCTGAAACTATGACCTCTGGAACTACGCCTATGGAACTACACCCTCTGTAACTATGACCTCTGGAACTACACCCTCTGGAACTATTTCCTATGGAACTACGCCCTCTAGAACTATTACCTGTGGAACTACACCCTCTGGAACTGTGACTTGTGGAACTACGCCGCTGGAACTACGCCCTCTGGAACTACGCCTCTGGAACTACGACCTTTGGAAATACGACCAGAGGGTGTAGTTCTAGAGGCGTAGTTCCAGAGGTCATAGTTCCAGAGGGTGTAGTTCCAACGGCGTAGCTCCACAAGTCACAGTTCCAGAGGGCATAGTTCTAGCAATGTAGTTCCAAAGGGCGTAGTTCCAGAGGGCATAGTTCCAGCGGCGTAGTTCCAGAGGGCATAGTTCCAGAGTTCATAGTTCCAGAGGGCGTAGTTCCAGAGGCGTAGTTCCAGAGGGCGTAGTTCCAAAGGTCGTAGTTACAGAGGGCATAGTTCCAGAGGCATAGTTCAAGAGGGTGTAGTTCCAGAGGGCATAGTTCCAGAGGTCGTAGTTCCAGAGGCGTAGTTCCAGAGGTCGTAGTTCTAGAGGGCGTAGATCCAACGGCGTAGTTCCACAAGTCACAGTTCCAGAGGGCGTAGTTCCACAGGTAATAGTTCTAGAGGGCATAGTTCCAGAGGTCATAGTTCCAGAGGGTGTAGTTCCAGAGGTCATAGTTCCAGAGGGCGTAGTTCCAGAGCGCGTAGTTTCAGAGGCGTAGTTCCAGAGGTCACAGTTTCAGAGGTGTAGTTCTAGAGGGCTTAGTTCCAGTGGCACAGTTCCAGAGGGCATAGTTCCAGTGGCATAGTTCTAGAGGGCGTAGTTTCAGAGGGCATAGTTCCAGAGGTCATAGTTCCAGAGGCATAGTTCTAGAGTGCGTAGTTCCAGAGGTCATAGTTCTAGAGGGTGTAGTTCCAGAGGCGTAGTTCCAGAGGGCATAGTTCTAGAGGTTGTAGTTCCAGAGGGCGTAGTTCCAAAGGCGTAGTTCCATAGGTCCTAGTTCCAGAGGGTGTAGTTCCAGAGGCGTAGTTCCACAAGTCGAAATTCCAGAGGGCATAGTTCCACAGGTAATAGTTCTATAGGGCATAGTTCTAGAGGTCATATCTCTAGAGGGCGTAGTTCCAGAGGCGTAGTTCCAGAGGTCATAGTTCTAGAGGCATAGTTCTAGAGGGCATAGTTATAGAGGTCATAGTTCTAGAGGGCATAGTTCCAGCGGCATAGTTCCAGAGGTGTAGTTCTAGAGGGCGTAGTTCCAGAGGTCATAGTTCTAGAGGGCGTAGGTCCAACATCGTAGTCCCAGCGGCATAGTTCCAGAGAGGATAGCTCAAGAGGGCGTAGTTCTAGAGGTTGAAGTTCCAAAGGGCATAGTTCCATAGGGCGTAGTTCCAGAGGGCGTAGTTCCAGTGGCATAGTTCCAAAGGGCGTAGTTCCAGAGGTCCTAGAGGGCGTAGTTCCAGAGGTCATAGTTCCAGAGGGCATAGTTCCAGCGGCATAGTTCTAGAGGGTGTAGTTCCAGAGGGCATAGGTCCAAAGGTCGTAGTTCTAGCAGCGTAGTTCCAGAGGGCATAGTTCCAGAGTTCATAGTTCTAGAGGGCGTAGTTCTAGAGGCATAGTTCCAGAGGGCGTAGTTCCAGAGGTCGTAGTTCCAGAGGGCGTAGTTCCAGAGGCGTAGTTCCAGAGGGTGTAGTTCCAGAGAGCATAGTTTCAGAGGTCGTAGTTCCAAAAGTTGTAGTTCCAGAGGCGTAGTTCTAGAGGCGTAGTTCCAGAGGGCGTAGTTCCACAAGTCACAGTTCCAGAGGGCATAGTTCCACAGGTAATAGTTCTAGAGGGCGTAGTTCCACAGGTCATAGTTCCAGGGGGTGTAGTTCCAGAGGTCATAGTTCCAGAGGGCGTAGTTCCAGAGGCGTAGTTCCAGACTTCATAGTTTCAGAGGCGTAGTTCTAGAGGGCTTAGTTCCAGAAGTCATAGTTCCAGAGGGCATAGTTCCAGCGGTGTAGTTCCAGAGGGCGTAGTTTCAGAGGGCGTAGTTCCAGAGGTCATAGTTCTAGAGGCATAGTTCTAGAGTGTGTAATTCCAGAGGTCATAGTTCTAGAGGGCGTAGTTCCAGCGGCATAGTTCCAGAGGGCATAGTTCCAGAGGGCGTAGTTCCAGAGTTCGTAGTTCCAGAGGGCGTAGTTCCAGAGGCGTAGTTCCAGAGGTCCTAGTTCCAAAGGGCGTAGTTCTAGAGGCGTAGTTCCACAAGTCACAATTCCAGAGGGCGTAGTTCCATAGGTAATGGTTCTATAGGGCGTAGTTCCAGAGGTCATAGTTCTAGAGGGCGTAGTTCCAGAGGTCATAGTTCCAGAGGGCATAGTTCCAGAGGGCGTAGTTCCAAAGGCGTAGTTCCACAGGTCATAGTTCTAGAGGCATAGTTCTAGAGGGCGTAGTTCCAGAGGTCATAGTTCCAGAGGGCATAGTTCCAGCGACGTAGTTCCAGAGGGCGTAGTTCCAGAGGTCCTAGTTCTAGAGGCTTAGTTCTAGAGGGCATAGTTCCAGAGGTCATAGTTCTAGAGGGCATAGTTCCAGCGACGTAGTTCATGAGGGCGTAGTTCCAGAGGTTGTAGTTCGAGAGGGTGTAGTTCTAGAGGTGTAGTTCCAGAGGCATAGTTCTAGAGGGCATAGTTCCAGAGGTCCTAGTTCTAGAGGGCATAGGTCCAGCATCGTAGTTCCAGCGGCATAGTTCTAGAGGGCATAGCTCCAGAGGGCGTAGTTCCGGAGGTCGAAGTTCCAGAGGGAATAGTTCCATAGGGCGTAGTTCTAGAGGGCGTAGTTCCAGTGGCGTAGTTCCAGAGGGCGTAGTTCCAGAGGTCCTAGAGGGCGTAGTTCCAGAGGTCATAGTTCTAGAGGGCGTAGTTCCAGCGGCGTAGTTCTAGAGGGCATAGTTCCAGAGGTCTTAGAGGGCGTAGTTCCAGAGGTCATAGTTCCAGAGGGCGTAGTTCCAGAGGTCATAGTTCCAGAGGGCGTATTTCCAGAGGTCATAGTTCCAGTGGCGTAGTTCCAGAGGGCGTAGTTCC
>ML777404.1:624938-646412 GCA_009831015.1 Picea engelmannii | reverse complement strand
TAGTAACGATTTTATTTTTCTAGGGTGCACAAAATAGCTTAGGATTTAGAGCCTTGGAATAGGATTTTGTGAGTAAACTTCTCCAAGGCTTTTAAATCAACATATGTGTCTGACTAAGGGAGTGGAAAAATCCATTGTATAATCGGTAATATCAGGAGGCTCTGCTTACACTAGAGTTAAGCACGAGGTCACGTGAGGTTGGTTGAAGGGATATCCCCACGATACCTTCTTAGCATCAAATATATTTCTGGGGATCTATCCATATATGGGGATCTTGCTAGTGCCCTTACCTCTATGAGAGGTGATGCTTTCAAGGTTTCGAGCTTTGCTACCCTGCCCATATGGTGGACCTGACTTATGACTGTTCGCTTGTGCATCGGTTATACTGTGGTTGCTTAGTTGCTTGAATTAGGTACCACATAGGTTACTTGCAGGGGTTATTCTGCAGGTACCCTGGGTCAGATAAGGGTAGGACAACACACAACCTTTATGGAGGATTACCTCTCTAGGGGGATCTAACCGACTAGATGTTAAGCCCATGAGGGCCCTTATAATTGATTTTGTTTCCTTCGATATTTAGCAGAGGAGTCTCAGGCCCCTCTTGGGCGAGGCATACCTACTTTAGAGAGGGAGGTCCCTTTCAACCATTTTTTCCTGTTTGTGTGCATATTGGTCATTTGATTATTTTTGGTGTGCTCTTTGATTACTAGTTGGCCTTAGGATTTGTTTTCTATATCTCGAGTCTTGAGTCATTGTGGAGCCAGACCAACTTCCCAGCAGGTCTTGCCACTTGTTACAGTTGCCACCACATTTTGAGTATTTTCCTTCTAAAAGGTGTAGAGTTATTAAACGTGGTATAGACACCTCCACTTATCAGACTTGTGATCGTATAAGGATGAGTACTGAACCGAGTCATCAAGATATTGGGAGCCCTTCGACTCCCACACCTACTATAGTTAATGGTACCACTTCGACATCTTCAACCACAATGGTTGTAGTGTCGGAGGCATCTATCAACACCGTTGCTCATCCTATAGTGAATACTCAACCTATAGCCACGAACCCTTTTGGGTCTCTTGGTCACTCACCGGGATATAATGTTCAGTCCATCCTTATGGCCTCTAGTCCTTTTTCCTATGGTATGCCAAATTTTACATCGCAGTTTTCAAAATCCATCCTAGTGACTGGCACTAATGCTAGCATTGGACTTAGGGGCATAACTCCTCCTTATAATCCTTTCTCGTTTGGTGGCACTCATGTCCCTCAAACGAATCCTACCATTTGAGGCATTCCTCCTTTTAACCTCGGGTATAATCCTGTTGCTTCTGGATGGAGTAACCAACCTAATGGACAAGATACTACTCACGTTCCTTCCTTTACACCCACCTCCTCAATGTCGATTCCGAACAATACATTTAGCATGAAGAATGCACCTTTATCCTCCATATTCACACCCAGAGGAGGTCAGTTTCACACCTTGGGAAACCCCCAACTCGGGTCCACTCTGGCTGGGGGCAATTTTTATAACCCTCATCAGAACAGTCCTACTAGAATGGTGCCCATTCAACTCCTTATGAATCAACCTAGAGGGGGGTCTTACAATCCCAGATAGGGCCATGGTGCTTACCAAAACCATGGATGGGTTGCGATTCCCCAACCACAATATTTTTAGGGAGCTTGGGGCCAGATGTCACAACCCCGTCTCCCTTTTCTAGCCACACTCAACTTTACAGAATTGTCTAAGTTAATGAATGACCCCGTGCATCATGATCCATCATGTCCCTCCATCCCCGCTAAGCTTCCTTCAGATATCCCAAAATTCGAGGGCAGGAATGGTGAGGATCCTAGTGATCACGTCACCACCTTTCACTTATGGCTCTCTTCAAATTCCCTTAATGACGATTCTATTCAGTTAAGATTGTTTCAACGCACCCTCATGGGGGTTGTCGCAAAATGGTATATCGAGCTACCTAGGGGGGCGTACGAAATTTTAATCAGTTAGTTTTAGTCTTCCTCAATCACTTCCAATTGTTTATTCATTACGATGTTGGCGTCAAACTTCTGTCGAAATTTCGTCAGGATAGGGCCACTCATATCTCGGATCACATCCAGGAGTGGCATAAACGAAAGAGGTTGATCAAGGTCTACATACCTCCTAAATTCTTGCTAGAGTGGTTCCTTAAATCTATCCTGCCTTATATTTCGAAGGATGTTTCTACATCTGGAGTTACTTCTGAGGAAGAAGCAATTTTTAAAGCCCAACAGTTAGATATTATATATGCTCAGTATGGGATGTTATACGAGATTCTTCCTGACGCACCGAGGTAAATCTATGACCCTAGACAAAAGCCCAGGCCGCATGCCGATGGCATTGTAGGCTCTGTCAATATGAAATATGCAAAGTTGATGACAAGCCATTTGAAAGACTTGTCTCTAACTAATCTACAGGAGGGTTAGCTACATTTGTGTCTTCCAATCCCACTCAATCGGCAGATGTACATTCCATGTAGTCGTCGACTAGCTCGAATGGTAGCCAGCAACCAGGAGGGAGTAAGAAGAAAGGACATAATAATAATCGTAGGGGTGGGAAGAATAATAATAAACCCAAGGACAATGGTAATAATGAGAAAACGAATAATAATTTTGGTGAGGGCAATAAAGAAAGGCGGAAGGTGAAGTTTCCCTATAATCTTTGTACATACGATTACCTTACCCATTTATGCCCGAAACTTGTGTAAGTTGCGAGTATTTTATCTCTATCGCCCACCATACTGATGAATCCTTTTCCCCATAACTAGCACATGGCCTCGAGCTCCTCGAATTATAGAAATGTGGTGAGTGGGAGTCAAAACCCATCGACATAAGATGATGATCGTTTATGCATGAATATTGTCAAATCTGAGGTTATTGTAGCCACTTGATCTCGCGATTACAGTTCTCCACAAACTGTACCTAGTCTAGAGTCTCCTCCTCTGGAGACATCCCTACAGATTGAAAAACTAGAGCCAGTGCCTCGTATTCCGAAAGGAGTACTCAAGCGCTCTACCCACAATCCTAATTTTAGATCCACCCAGAATTACTCTATTGTTGAGGACCTGGGTCAAACCCCTTGTGCGATGTCATCTCTGGAGGTACTCCAGATGTGTCCTTCACAGAGGAATGCCTTGATATTTGTGTTAGGAGCTCAAGATCCTTGTGGCTCGAAAGTTATCAAGTTTGACGTCACAGATTTGACGCCTCGCCTTACCATGTGGCATTCCAAATACACGTGGGTTACTTGAAGTATACCATCAAGTGTACTATTGTTGATGAAGGCGATGTAACATGTGTGATGTCCCTGGTCTGTTGGAAAGCCCTCAGATCTTCGACTCTTTCTCAGTCTCCAACTGTGTTGACTACTTTTTACGGTCACTCCTTCTGCCATCACGGTATTTTTCCTACCTTTCCGGTACAGTTAGGCGGGAAGATGGTAGAGGTGGATGTAGAGGTGGTTGATGTGTCCCTCAATTATAACTTGTTACTAGGACATAATTAGACTTACAATATGACTGCAATCGTATCATTTGTCTTATGTACTCTTTGTTTTCTTCATGATGGGAAGATCATGACGATCGATCAATTGTCCTTTGCGTATGCTAGTCCCAGTGCATCCGTTGGACCGTCGATCCCCGTGGTCGATAATTCTCAGTCGGAAACTGAGAATATTGGTGTCGGAATGTATTCATCCCTTATGGGTACCTTCGACTTCATGGCACTGGTTCACCATATTTACGCCATGTCCAATAGGCTTGTTTCGTCAGAGAGGTCTGTTCCTTTCCACACTTCCTATTTTTACGATCCTTAGACCCTACCTTCCTCAACTGCGTCTTGTGAAGGTTATTCACGTACTGGAATGGCCATGCTACTACCGGCAACAAAGATAGCGTATCAAGTTGTTCTTGACTCTTCCGCCGATCCAGATCCTATTACCTCGCAGATGGACGAGGAGGATCATGTTCTTGAGCCCGTGTGGGCCACTTCGTCATCTTGTTCACATGACTACCTTGATGATACTTTACCTTTGGATGAAGCCATCATCGAGGCCATGAATGGTTCTGACAAACCTTGGGATGATATGCATCATCACTCTTATTTTGTCCCAAAACTTGCTAGAATCAAACAAGATGACTTTAGATCTAATTTGAATGAGATAGTCGGTCACGTTGTAGTTCCAATTGATACGCATGACATTTATGCCGAAGGAAACATGGCGAGTATCTCACCTACCGTCATGATCGATATCTCTCATATCCATGGCAAGATTGAAAATGTATACATCGGTGCAGATTTTCCGCTAGAAGAAATTTTGATCTACACCGAACTCTTCAAGGAATTTCATGATGTATTCGCTTGGTCATATGAAGAGATGCCAGGAATCGACCCTCGAATTGTCGAACATGAGATTAAAACTTACCTGGATGCTAAGCCTGTTCGACAACGTCTTAGATATGTCAATCCCTGGAAGGCTCCTACTATTAAGGAAAAGGTATAAAAACTGCTTAATGTTGGCTTTATCTACCTGGTTCCCTTGACTAAATGGGTATCCAATCTCGTTCCTGTGAATAAGAAGTAAGGAACCATCTGTGTATGCATGGATTTTCGTGACCTGAACAAGGCCTGTCCTAAGGAAAACTTCCCTACACCCTTCATCGATCATATTCTCAACGAGTGTGTGGGAAGTGATGTTTTTTATTTCATGGATAGATTTTCAGGTTATAACCAAATTCAGATTAAACCCGAGGATCAACATAAGATGACATTTATTTGTCCTTGGGGTACTTTCACATACCGGAAGATTCCTTTCAGTGTTAAAAACATTGAAGCAACCTTCCAACGTGCTATGACCTTCACATTTCATGATCTCAACCATGTAGTGGAATCCTATCTTGATGATCTTGCTGCTCACTCCCATAAGAGAGTGGATCACCCTAAGCACCTTTGGCTAGTTTTTGAAATATGTCGTCATTATCGCATCCGGTTGAACCCTCATAAATGCATCTTTTGCGTTAGGTCAGGACGTCTTCTAGGATTTTTAGTCTCTGAGAATGGGATCATGGTAGACCCATTAAAGGTTGAGGTAATACTTCGATTGCCTCCCCCACATACTATTCAACAACTTCAAGGTTTACAGGGGAAAGCTAACTTTTTACGTCGATTTATAGTGAAATATGCCAATATCACTAAGGGTTTCATGCGTCTCTTGAAGAAGAACACCCCTTTTGTCTGGGATCTGTCTTCTCTGCGAGCTTGGTCAGGTCTTTAGCATACACTTCATTTTTTCCCAGCGTAAGCCGAAGGTCAGTAGGCTTCACACGGTAGAAGATTGGAATAATGGTTGACTGGCCCGACTCCATCGACTCTGACATGAGTAGTAGCTCATTGAGACACCACTTTGAGTCTTCATATCAAGGAGAGAAAATTGCTATATGGACTGAGGCCTCTCCTATAGTGGAAGCTATTTGAGAAGTGAAGAAGTCTCCCTTCTTCATTTCTTCCTTGTCCAGAAACACTTGCAATCCATTTATTCCATGAAGGCGATTGTGGAGATTACTTGCAATGGATAACTTGGTGTCCGGGCCATGGTGGTTGATAAACACATCATAAGGAGTGTTGTGGCCAGATGAGTTGCACGATGATGCCAAAAGATTTTCCATGATATACATAATTAAAAAACAAAGATAAAATGTATGTCAAAGATTGGGAATATAACCTCGATCCGGTTGATCTCACAAGTGTTGCGAAGTGCCAACCAGTCGCTTCCAAGTTACAACCAGGGCTTGGTAACCTTAATATTTTCATAGTTCTCCTAATCCGTTGATCTCAAAAGTGCAGATTGGTTACCAGCGGCTTCCAAGTTGTCACTGCGGCTTTGGTATTTCTATGTATCTCTCTCCCAATCAGTTGAAAGAAAAACTGCAACGATTTTGGTTTGTTTCAAACCAGAGTTCCTTCTTCTATATCAAAACCCTATTTCAGAGGTAGAAGGAAGAGTTTAAATGTGTCACGAAATAACTACCTAATCAAAGGAAGTGACTTGGGAATTTCGTCGGTGGAAGCATCTCGCCAGCGATATTTCTTGTAAGGGGGGCTAGAATGCAAAAGAATGGTTTAAAACCCGCTTGTCCTAAGTTTTGGGTGATAATGCGCCCTTGGTAAGCAACGAGCAAGTTCGAGCGGCAGTGATTCGCGCGCCCGGATCAACGACGCGTATTGAATTCCGGACCCCCCCTGCCTTTCTACCTTTAAGCGGGGGGGGGTCCGGAATCGCGGGCGCATCTCTTCAACGATCCAGATCAGTGCGCCCGAATCAATGGCGATAAAGACAATTCTGGACCCCCCCTGCCTTTCTACCTTTAAGCGGGAGGGGGGGGGGGTCCAAAATCGTGGATGCGGCTTTCCGACGGCCGAGATCTTAGCGCTTGGATCAACGACGCTCACGCACTCCCATCATTTCCAGCTACTCCGTGTTTAGCCAGTGTGGGCCCTTCTCCCGTCATGTCATCCTCTAGAACCGCCTTTCCCCTGCTGCCGTGTGTCATCTTTCCTCCCCCTCTCCTTCATCCAGATGGCCTTTTCCCCGTCTCATCATCCACTCACCACCTGCCACGTGTCCTTTTCCCTCTAGGTCAATCTCCCACTAAAATGCGTCCACTACGTCCTCCCTATTGCCTCCTACGCTTATTTCTTTTGTCATGTGTCTTTCCTATAACCTCTCTCGCCCCCTTTTCTGTTCGGGCCTCGCCCTCATAGTCTGACGCCATTACTCCTATCATGCGCCCCATTCTTCGTGCTGGCCTCCATGCCTACCCATCAAGCTATTCGGTTATTCCAGGTGGAAGCACGAGGAGCTTTCCATATCCCAAGGTGTTGAGTTGGCCAGGTCGTCCTCAATCCCCATGAAGCAGTTATTGAGGCGGTTGGTGGTGGTTAGACATCGTCTCCGCCATAATGAGGAAGTCCGGAAATGAATTAAAGGCACGTCGATTCTCCGATGAAACTGTCAGAGGATCGATCGCGTCTGCCATAAGTTGCACGACCATTCAAAGATTGCGGCTGCAGATTGTCAGAAGCCATGCAGACGCAAAGCTATTAATGCTACGTCTCGATTTTGTTGCTGATTATTAGTTTGAGTATATGTAGGCGTTTTCGCCATTTTTGTATCTATAGATGGTAGAGCTAAGCTCCCGACTGTAAAGTTTCAACAAACATTCTGGTTTCCTGGTTATGTATCTGTGTTTGAGACTTCTTGGTTTATGACAAACAGTTCTTCTTTTCCATCTAAGTTTCATCTCATGCCAGAGAGTTCACAGTCGAAGGATTCGCGTGGATTGTTGCGATTTTGTTATGATAAAGGATTTGTTGTGACATTATTGTATTCTCTGGTATCTGTGTTTGAATGTAAAAGGATTTTACGTTCGGATGCTTTCTTCTCCAGTCTGTTACAAACCGGATGTTTATGATAGACCTTCGCACTCTTTTCATGAAATTCTTCCACCTACTCACCCTTTATTGCAACTCATTGTTTGAAGTTTATCAAGACCTCACTCGTTCATGCATGCCCGACCTAGTTTCTGAGTTGAGACGATATTGTTCTGAGTTTTTCTCCATTTGATCACCCCTTTAAAAAAACCGTGACATTAATCTGATGGGTGTCGGGCTCTGCTCCTGCAAGCAATCCAGGAGTGACTTCCGGCTCCAACATTTCTGGCACCGTTGCCGGGGACGAAGTTGAATATTTTCCCCGGGATTGAACGACAAAGGTTAAGCTGATTATGAAGGTGCATCAGATATCAGAACTTGAAGATTGCTACTGTGCACCTGGCGACTCCATTGTGACGACTCCACTGCGTCGAACCCGTTGGATTAGTTGTGGATTCTAGCGGCAGACACACGTGGTCCCATCCACAATTGCCTCTAGCTGCCACTGAAGAAAATCCGGAGGTGATTCTCAGAAGAGGAAAGGCTCCTCAAGGAGAAAGCTTTGCCTCTGAATCAGGTATTTCCCCACCTCCTTCTGTAAGAACTCCATTTTCTTATTCTCAGCTTCCTAGTCGTCCTCCCTCTTAGGTGTCCCGTATTCTGAATTTTGGGAGTGTTCCTGCTGAGTTTTCTCCTCCTGGTCTAGTATCAGAGGGAGAGATCCTTGTCACTCCCCCCTCCCTGGAAGTTGTGCCTCAGTACCGACCTCAAGCCTCGGAAGGTTTCACTACTCCTTCTTTTATTGCTACTACTGCACATTCAGGTCCCTTAGACCTCTCTCTGTTTTCCCCGTCATCTCCTTTGAGAACATCTTTTCCGCTATCCCCCATTCACACTCCTTCTCCTCCTAGTTCTCCCGCACATAATATTCCTATGGCTGGTGCTAATCCCCCTCTGAATAGAATGGATTCCATAGTCGCTGCTAGATATGCTCCCTTAATCCTGCCTCATCCCATGAACCCTCTCCCTGCTGGAGACTACTTGAAGTACATGCCCAAGTTCACCGGGGAAGGGGACATAACTGCAGAAGAGCACCTGGCTGCTTTCTACAGTTATGCAGACAATCTGAACATTGAAAATGAAGATGTCTGGATGAGAGTCTTTGTTCAGAGCTTGGACGGTGAGGTTAGGAAGTGGTTCAGGGGACTGGCCCCAGGATCTATTGTTGGAATTGAAGCCCTGGATAATGTTTTCCTAAGGAAGTGGGGAGATAGGAAAGATTACATATATTACATGGCAGAGTTTGGGTCTCTGAAGAAGATGGAAGGAGAGTCGGTCTCTGACTTCTCCAAAAGGTTCAATAAGATGTATAACAAGATCCCTGTAGAGATAAAACCCTCAGAGGCATCTGCCCAAATTTCCTATGCCGGTGCATTTGACCTTGATTTCTGCCTTCTATTAAGAGAAAGAAGAGCTACCTCTTTAGCTCAAATGCAAGATGCAACTATAGAGGTGGAATCCAACATATTAGCAGCTGACAGAATGAGGAACAAAGCCGACGCAGATAGAAGGAAAGGAAAATCAGAAGCCTCAACTTCTGGCCCATCACTGCCCCACCCTCAAGTAAATGAGCTGACCTAGGTTATGAACTTTCTGAAAGAAGAAATGGGGAGATTGAAAGTGGAAAGAAAACAAATGAACAAGGGCCCTCAGAACACCGAGAACAAAGCAGGATTCAGAAGGCCAAATAATTTCGCTCCTCCAACTATGCACAGAGAGAAGGAAAGAGACAGGGACGACCAAAGAATTCAGGCTCCCTTATAGAACAATTTTGTGGATGAAGAAGAAGGAGAAACAGATGAGCCTGAGCCTAAAATCCACTGTTTAGAAGTCACTCCCCCTTTCCCTCACCTGACTCAATCAGCATACGAGCAGCCTCTCATGAACAGTTAGCTAAACGAATTGAGCAAGGGAGACAAGGTTAGCGGTGGCCGAGGTAGGTATAACCTGAGATCCGACAAGAAGGCAGCAACGCCTGATGTTCCGGAGTAGTCCACTAGAGTAGAGAATCCTGCTGATGAGGTAGCAGACAACCACAGAGGTAAGAAGGCCCAACCCCTCTCTCCCATTGTCCAAAATCATGTTCCTGAGATTAGAGAAATTCCAAAGCTCACATCTTCTTTCAATTTCGAACATGAGATCCAAAAGATCAGAATCCCTGTGCCTCTCACCGAGATGATTAAACATGGAGAATTCAAAAAGCACTTTTCTGACCTTTTGAAATCTGAGCCCTCATACCCTTCCACAGACTTCATAAACCTCCAAGATGAAAAGCCAGCAGTTGTCCTAGGCCCCATGGTGGAAGACAAAGATGATTCATCCCCTCCCTTCTACACCTCCCTGAACATACATGACAAAGTACTGCACAACTGTTTGATGGATTCAGGGGCCTCTCACAACCTCATGCCCAAAGTTGTCATGGAAGAATTAGGACTGGAAGTCACTCGAGCCTATCATGACCTCTATTCTTTTGACTCTAGGAGAGTGCAATGTTTGGGAGTCATCAAGGACCTGGTAGTCTCCTTGTTTCAGCTGCCCATGAAGAGTATGATCATGGATATTGTGGTAGCTGATGTTCCCCCCAAGTTTGGCATGCTGTTGTCAAGGTCTTGGATTAAGAGACTTGGAGGGACGTTACATATGGATCTCACATATGCCACCATTCCAATTTTTGGAGGGGAACATAGGCGATTATACAGAGAAGCCTAGCTAGCCTACATTGTCAGTGATGAAGCAAACCCCACTAATCACCCCATCTTTGCACTTGACACTGGCTTAGGGTATATCTTGTTACAGGTCACTGAGACTCCTGAGGCCCCTTTGCAAATTAGAAAGTAGCCCATTCTTAATCAGGGAATGCCTCCTCCAACCACCTCTGTTTGGAAGATGTTCTTTGACGGAGCTTCTTCCAGTATAGGTGCAGGTGCCAGAGTGGTATTCAGATCCCCTTCTCAAGAGACCATATCTCTTTCATACAAGCTGGAATTCGAAGTCACCAACAATGTGGCAGAGTATGAAGCTCTGGTTCTGGGATTAAGATCTGCAAAAGAAATGGGAATTAAGGAGATGGCTGTGTTCGAAGATGCAGAATTAATTGTCCAGCAGGTCAGAAGCGTCTATCAGGCCAAGCATCCTCGACTCAAGAATTACAGGAATGAGGTATGGGACCTAGTTGATAATTCTTTCTTGGCTTTCAACATCTCTTTCATTCCAAGGGAAGAAAATGCTCCAGCTGACTTTCTAGCCTTTTCAACTAGTTTTCTCAAAGTCCCTCCGCTGCCCACTGTCAAATCTGATGTCGAGATAAGATACAGACCCTCTGTACCAGACAATGTCAGACATTGGAAGGTATTTGAAGATGACTAGGAGATCGAAAAGTTCCTCCAGTCCATTGATGACTTTTCTGCATCACACATAGATGAGGACCCTGACGTGGAAGGTGACCATCACCCTCAGGAGTTTTTGAATGAGATTGCTAACCATCAGGTTATTCAACTACCGAGCAATCACATACCAAAGGGTCTAATCCCATTAGAAAGATTGTTCGATGGGAATGATGCGGCAGTAAGGGGGAGAGTTTCAGGTGATGATGCTGATACAGCTGAGTGCAACATAGGCACACCAGAGGAGCCCAAGTTTGTCAAGTTGTCGAGGAGCTTGACTGAGGAACAGGGGGATGAATATATTAAGTTTCTGAAGGAGTTTGCTGATGTGTTTGCATGGACCTACGAAGACCTCAAGACATATGACACATCAGTCATTGAGCACAAGATCCCACTGAAAGCAGAAGCTAGGCCATTCAAGCAGAAGCTGAGACAGATAAATCCCATGCTGCTACCTGTCATGGAGAGGGAAGTAAAGAAGCTGCTAGATGCCCAAATCATTGTCCCCTTGAGATACTCTGACTGGGTGGCCAATTTGGTCCCAATGAGAAAGAAGAATGGAGAAATCAGACTCTGTGTCGATTTCAGGAACCTGAACAGAAGTTCGAGGAAGGACAATTATCCCCTGCCCAACATGGAACATATATTGCAGAAGGTCACTGGCACATCCAGGATATCCATGATCGATGGTTTCTTAGGTTACAATCAGATATCGATCATGCCCGAGGACAGAGAAAAGACAGCCTTCACCACTCCATGGGGCACATTCATGTATGCCAAGATGCCTTTCAGACTGATGAATGCAGGAGCGACATTTCAACGAGCCATGGACATAGCCTTCATTGGGGAAAAGGATAAGTTTGTGGTGATTTACCTAGATGACATAACAGTCTTCTCCAAGACTAATAAAGAGCACCGCTACCACTTGAAGAGGGTTTTCCTGAAGTGTCGGGGGTATGGATTGTCTTTAAACCCCAAGAAATCGTTGTTTTCTATGCAAGAGGGTAAGTTAATAGGCCATATAATGTCAGCAGAGGGGGTGAGAATTGATCTTGGCAGGGTACAAGCTCTTCAGACCCTATCACTTCCCAGGTCTAAGAAGGAAGTCCAAGCCTTTTTGGGGAAGATAAATTTTCTGAGGAGATTTGTTTCAAATTTTGCTGAGCTGGTAAAACACATCACTGCCATGCTCAGAAAGGGAAATGAAGTGAAATGGACTGCTGAACCTAGGGAGTCTTTTTTCCAAATAAAGAAGGCATTGACTGAGGCTCCTGTGCTAATCAGTCCTGATTATTCTAAAGATTTTTTGATATTTTCTTTTGCTTCTTGTGATACAGTAGCGACAATTTTGTTGCAGAAAAATGATCAAGGACGAGAATAGCCTATTGCTTTCTTTAGCAAGGCATTGAGAGATGCAGAGCTTCGGTATGAGATCATGGAGAAGCAGGCTTATGCCTTGGTGAAATCTCTCAAAGCTTTCAGAGTCTATGTCTTGCATTCAAAGATCTCTGCATATGTCCCTTCAACCTCTGTGAAGGACATTCTTATATAGCCTAACATAGATGGGAGAAGAGGTAAATGGATTGCCAAGATTCTAGAGTTTGATCTAGAGATTAAGCCCACCAAGCTGATAAAGGGGCAAGGTTTAGCCAAATTGCTAGCTGAATCAAATTGCAGGGCCTTGGGAATCAATTTCATCAATGAGCAAGCAGAGTCATCCAACAGGAATTCCCAAAGCACTGTACCACTAGCAGCATGCACCTGGTACAAGGATATCTTGTACTTTCTGCAAGAATTAAAGCCTCCTGATGGATTGGGGAAAAGTAAAGCCAGATCCTTAAAGCTCAAAGCGGTCAGGTATTGCCTCATTGACCAAACCTTGTATTGGAAAGACCCCCTAGGGGTATTACTAAGGTGTCTGGACCCACAGCAGGCCCAGAAGGTTATGTTCGATTTCCATAGTGGTCTCTGTGGAGGTCATCATTTTTGGAAGACCACAGCTCACAAGATACTTCGGGCGGGATACTATTGGCCCACCTTATTTTCTGATGTCTGCAGGGAAATCAGAGATTGCATTAAATGCCAAAAATTCTCAGGTAAGCAACAACTCAAATCTCTGCCATTAAAACTTGTGGTAGTTTCAGCACCATTTCAGCAGTGGGGATTGGATTTCATTGGAGAAATTCACCCCCCCTCGAGTGGCCAACATAGATGGATTCTGACTGCAACCGACTACTTCACCAAATGGATAGAAGCTGTCCCCACCAGAAGCACTTCTCACAAAGTGATCATCAGCTTCCTGGAAGATATTATATCCATATTTGGTTGCCCCAGTAGAATTGTTACTGATAATGCCTCTTCCTTTTGGTTTGAGCCTCTGGTCAAATTCTGTGAACAGTTCCAGATTGCACTGATTCACTCCACTCCCTACTATCCTCAAGGAAACGGACTGGCAGAGTCCTCCAATAAAATCCTGATCAAGCTTATTAAGAAGCTACTGGAGGACAATAAAAGGGACTCAAAGCTCAAATTTGCTCTTTGGGCTGATCAGGTGACAACCAAGAAATCCCTGGGCCTCTCACCCTTCCAACTTGTTTATGGAATAGAGGTCGTTTTCCCCACTCAGCTCGCCCTACCTGTGGCAAATCTCCTCCAGGACTTTGAAGGAGAACCTAACCATGTGCTCAGAAGAATTCATCAAATGGTGGAAGTACAATAGATCAGAGAACAGGTCATGGACAGAGCCTACAATCATCAACAGAAGATCAAGCAGGCTTTTGACAGTAAGAGCAAGAAGGAAGAATTCGAGCAGGGTGATCTGGTACTCAAATGGGATGCACCTAGGCAGGAAAAGGGCAAACACAGTAAATTTGATGCCCTCTGGTTCGGGCCTTTCAAGATCCTTGAAGTATTTTCAAACAACACTTACAGGTTACAGGATCTGGAAGGCAATGAAGTTTTTAGTGGCCCAGTCATTGGGCATTTCTTAAAAATATGTTTTCTGTGAGCCGCAGTCGACTCTTTTTGTTTTGTTTTGTAAATATTGTTTCTATTTTTGTTTTTCGGACTAATAAATGACTCCATAACCCAACAACAAAGGCACTGAATCTGCAAAAGAGTTCTTAGAGCATCACAGGGACGACTCTATCCCCCATGGAGCCAAATGCTAGCGATATTTCTTGTAAGGGGGGCTAGAACGCAAAAGAATGGCTTAAAACCCACTTGTCCTAAGTTTTGGGTGATAATGCGCCCTTGGTAAGAAACGTGCAAGTTCGATCGGCAACGATTCGTGTGCCCAGATCAACGACGCGTATTGAATTCCAGACCCCCCCTGCCTTTCTACCTTTAAGCGGGGGGGGGGGGAATCGTGGATGCGGCTTTCCGACGACCGAGATCTTAGCGCCCAGATCAACGGCGCTCACATACTCCCATCATTTCCAGTTACTCCGTGTTTAGCCAGTGTGGGCCCTTCTCCCGTCATGTCATCCTCCAGAACCGCCTTTCCCCTGCTGCCATGTGTCATCTTTCCTCCCCCTCTCCTTCGTCCAGATGGCCTTTTCCCCGTCTCATCATCCACTCACCACCCGCCACGTGTCCTTTTCCCTCCAGGTCAATCTCCCACTAAAATGCGTCCACTACGTCCTCCCTCTTGCCTCCTACGCTTATTTCTTTTGTCATGTGTCTTTCCTATAACCTCTCTCACCCCCTTTTCTGTTCGGGCCTCGCCCTCATAGTCCGACGCCATTACTCCTATCATGCACCCCATTCTCCGCGCTGGCCTCCATGCCTACCCATCAAGTTATTCGGTTATTCCAGGTGGCAGCGCGAGGAGCTTTCCATATCCCAAGGTGCTGAGTTGGCCAGGTTGTCCTCAATCCCCATGAAGCAGTTATTGAGGCGGTTGGTGGTGGTTAGACATCGTCTCCTCCATAATGAGGAAGTCCGGAAATGAATTAAAGGCACGTCGATTCGCCGATGAAACTGTCAGAGGATCGATCGTGTCTGCCATAAGTTACGCGACCATTCAAAGATTGGGGCTGCAGATTGTCAGAAGCCATGCAGACGCAAAGCTGTTAATGCTACGTCTCGATTTTGTTGCTGATTATTAGTTTGAGTATATGTAGGCGTTTTCGCCATTTTTGTATCTATCGATGGTAGAGCTAAGCTCCTGACTGTAAAGTTTCAACAAACATTCTGGTTTCTTGGTTATGTATCTGTGTTTGAGACTTCTTGGTTTATGACAAACAATTCTTCTTTTCCATCTATGTTTCATCTCATGCCAGAGAGTTCACAGTCGAAGGATTCGCGTGGATTGTTGTGATTTTGTTATGATAAAGGATTTGTTGTGACATTATTGTATTCTCTGGTATCTATGTTTGAATGTAAAAGGATTTTGCGTTCGGATGCTTTCTTCTCCAGTCTGTTACAAACCGGATGTTTATGATAGACCTTCGCACTCTTCTCATGAAATTCTTCCACCTACTCACCCTTTATTGCAACTCACTATTTGAAGTTTATGAAGACCTCACTCGTTCATGCATGCCCGGCCTAGTTTCTGAGTTGAGACGATATTGTTCTGAGTTTTTCTCCATTTGATCACCCCTTTAAACAAACCGTGACATTAATCTGATGGGTGTCGGGCTCTGCTCCTGCAAGCAATCCAGGAGTGACTTCCGGCTCCAACACTCCCCCATGCACTATTCAACAACTTCAAGGTTTACAGGGGAAAGCTAACTTTTTACGTCGGTTTATAGTGAAATATGCCAATATCACTAAGGGTTTCATGCGTCTCTTGAAGAAGAACACCCCTTTTGTTTGGTATCTTTCTTCTCTGTGAGCTTGGTCAGGGCTTTAGCATACACTCCGTTTTTTCCCAGCGTAAGCCGAAGATCAGTAGGCTTCACACGGTAGAATATTGGAATAATGGTTGACTGGCCCGACTCCATCGACTCCGACATGAGTAGTAGCTCATTGAGACACCACTCTGAGTCTTCATATCAAGGAGAGAAAATTAGTATATGGACTGAGGCCTCTCCTATAGTGGTAGCTATTTGAGAATTGAAGAAGTCTCCCTTCTTCATTTCTTCCTTGTCCAGAAACACTTGCAATCCATTTATTCCATGAAGGCGATTGTGGAGATTACTCGCAATGGATAACTTGGTGTTCGGGCCACGGTGGTTGATAAACACATCATAAGGAGTGTTGTGGCCAGATGAGTTGCACGATGATGCCAAAAGATTTTCCATGATATACATAATTAAAAAACAAAGATAAAATGTATGTCAAAGATTGGGAATATAACCTCGATCCGGTTGATCTCACAAGTGCTACGAAGTGCCAACCAGTCGCTTCCAAGTTACAACCAGGGCTTGGTAACCTTAATATTTTCATAGTTCTCCTAATCCGTTGATCTCAAAAGTGCAGAGTGGTTACCAGCGGCTTCCAAGTTGTCACTGCGGCTTTGGTATTTCTATGTATCTCTCTCCCAATCAGTTGAAAGAAAAACTGCAATGATTTCGGTTTGTTTCAAACCAGAGTTCCTTCTTCTATATCAAAACCCTATTTTAGAGGTAGAAGGAAGAGTTTAAATGTGTCACGAAATACCTACCCAATCAAAGGAAGTGACTTGGGAATTTCGTTGGTGGAAGCATCTCGCCACCGACCACACCCACACCACATGGAGACCACAGATCACTGACCACATCAGACATCATACCTACCAATTGAAGGAAGTGACTTGGGAATTTCAATGAGGAAGCATCTGGCCACCGACCACAGTACATGGAGACCACCAGTCGACAATGGGGACCATCGATCACGCGTTGAGTCCTATGGAAGTCTCTTTCTCCCGATAGATGATTCCTTTCATATATTCAGTTTATGGAAAACAGTTGGCATTGAGTGACATAAAGTGTATGGCGCGTACTATAAATGGATTAGAATGTAATAAAAGTGGGAAGTCCGTCCTATTCAAAGATGAAATTTGACGAGAAAACCCACCAATGACACTGTGACAAATTTAGGCTTGTTTGTGTTTATTCGAATAACAGAAGAAATATCTTCTTAGATAATCAAGACTTTGGCACATTTATATCCAATCAAATACTTTATTTAAGAGAAGGCAATTCCACTAGGACTTTAACATCATTTATTTAAAGCAATTTTAAAAACAAGAATAATGAAGTTGCGTAGAATGTGTTATGGACAATGTCCAAAAGATTTATAGATTAACGGGTTAAGTATTAGTGGATTAGGAGAGTTAATCATGTATAATTATATTTTACTATGTTTTATTATAATTAATTATAGTAGTTAAGGAGTTAATGGGTTAATGATTAGGATATATTTGCTAGTTGGTTCATCAATGGTGGGGATTGTGAGTTAGTGGATCAATGGCTAGAAAGTGGGTTGGTTAGTAGGTCAATGGTGAAGGGGTTAGTATATTAGTGGTTGAGGTTATTTTGCATTAATGATTCAAGGGGTAATGGGTTAAGTGTTAAGGGCTTCATGGTAGTGGGTTGAGGTTAGTGGGTTAATGACTCATGTTTAACTTAGATTTATGGGGTTAGTGTTTTGGAGGCTAGGGTTTTAATGTCTTGGTGGTTAAATAGGATGAATGAATTAAGGAGTTAGTGAGTTAAAAGTTAAGTGTTAATGGATCAAGTGGGTGAGGGGCCAATAGGATAATGGGTTAGCATAATAACATTGATATTTTTTATCTCAATTTTACAAAACATTAAAGTGTTTCTCTGTGTATATATATACAAACTTTTCTTTATAAATATAGTGGAGTTAATTTTAACTTAATAATGGAAATAATTCCCAAGAATAAGATATTGATAATTAAATAATAAAAAATAATAAACTAATCTTCATTTTGTTTTGAATTAGTAAAGTTGGGATACAAATTCTTTAAATTTTAGGAGCTACTAAACGGTTAAATGTTGATATTTATATTACTTAAAAAAATAATTATGTCGAAGGCATATCTTAGGGATAGGATTTCATGGAAACCACCCTAAGATATCCACTTGTCACTTATCCTTTAGTTACTTTGTTGTCTCCGGACATGAACCATACCATACAGACACATTGCACTATCTGCAATCCACCCTTCGTCTATTGGAGGCAATGAGATGAGTCTGACATGCCACCGCATGCAACTCAAATTTAATTGAATCCCTGGGAACAATTGCAGGATTTGAATGCCTGCCCTCCTGGAAATCAGATATCGGTTGAGAATGTCAGGAGATTCTCGAGATTCATGTAGCTACATAATCCCTCTTAAACCAGTTATCTATCACATCACGTGTTCTCCTTTTCCTTGTTTTCTTCATTTTTTTTTTAATGTCATTTTTGGATCTTTGATCACAAACCTGATGATGGTTTCTTCCCCCTCGTTGTTCCCAGGGAAAAAAGAGGGCAAGGGAAGTTCCAACACTAATGAAAATAGGAATGAGAAGTTTCAGTTAATAACAAAAAGTCATTGACAATGCCTTTATAAACTTGGACTTGATTGAGCCTTGGAAATTCTGTTGGATATTCATGGCACTTCACGACTCCTACGATTGGGTGGTGCACATGATTCTTTATGAGTTCAAATCTTTGTTGTCGATCCATCCACCTTTTTTTCTTTCTCGTTTGTCACGATTGACGAAGAGACCTTTCCCAGGCTCAGGTTCAAGTCCCATTAGGTGAAGCCAAACTTACATGGAACCTCGGCATAATAAACTACTCCATGGAACACCAGCGACAACAACAAAGTCGGTGGCCTTATCAAGAAAATCAGACTCTAACACCACCAAAATTAATGGCTTTCGCGGATATAACAAGGCATCAAATCCTTTATCACTAGCAAAGCAGCTTGGTTCACTAGCAGAGAAGCTCTGTTTTGGTTCATATTTTGCTTACAGGAGAGCTACAGCCCAAAGTTTGAGGCCCTTCACATGGGTTTTGGGATCGACCACTAGCTTGTGTATAACAATGGATATTGTATCATTTGTTCGGGGCAATGTTTATCTTAATTGAGTCGTTGTTCTCATGCTCGACCAGCCGAAAGCCCAATTTCATTATTCATCTTGGACATCTCCCAGCTCCGGTAGAGTCGATTATTATTATGTGCTTCCGAAGTGTCTGGTGAATAAATAACTTGACATCATTTATTTTGATTCAAGGTTTTAGAGAGGCAATCCATTCATTGATTATGGGAATGGAAACTTCAGCCAATACATTTAAGGTACTCGATATGGACCTCCGACAGGAACAACATTTTACCCAGTTTTTTTGTCTAGATCTGAGCTCAAGTCCATTTCACCAGAAACTGTATGCCCTAATTCTCTTCTTATTTGTTATTCAAATGCACATTCAATTTCCTGTCAAATTTAATGTCCATTTACTTTACCTTAACTTGAATGTAGTTAAAAAAAGTAACAAAAGCGAAATGGAGTACAGAGCCAGTGGTTACACGCTTATCTATTGCCACTATCCATATGAGTATGAAAGCGGTCATCTCCAGGAAATATTCATTTTATTTTATTTTCAAACTTTTAGTATCTGCTCATGATTTTTTTTTCCCTTCTTTTATTTCATGGCCTCCAATTCAGGTTTCAGGGAGCAATTAATATCATCCTAATGAAAAGAGGCCATGATGATTCTATTATGATCCTGAAATAATTGCAGAAGACTTGCGAGACAATTAAAATAAAAAACGAGCTGATAGAATGCATTATGCCTTGTACCCATTTATGTTCTGTATTTTTGCTTGCTCACTGGATTGAGTTTTTGCTCTTGATTCGATGATGATTTTGTAAATTAGATTTGCTTGCAGCCTTTTCACCTACAAGGAGTTCATGAAGTTTCCTTATCTACCCTCTTCAAGGTTCCGACCCTACCTACAAGGAATTCATGAAGTTTCCCAACAAGGTTATATTATGGTGTGGTATGCTCATTCTTTCCTCTTAATTTTATATACATTGAATATGCCTGCAATAAGATTTTTGAAGCCCTCCCACAATCGAAATCCCTTGTATCTTTACTTATATATTCCTCAGAATATATCCTAAGGTTTACTTAGATTTTACTCATCTTTATCCCAAGGTTTTCTTTTATTTTACTTAGAATATATTCATTTGGTTTTTTTCGTTAGTTTTATCTTAGCAGAGTGTCCGGTTTATTAAGGATTTCAATAGGATCTCAATAACCAATGAGAGGAATCATCTCTGTATTTCGTTGCTAGTAAAATATATAATATCACTAGAGTATAATCATAATATAAGCACCTTGAATCATCTATGAGATTTCCCAGAGGAATCATAATCTCTAAGATTTCTTCGTGAGTAAAAAAAATATCACTCAAGTAACCACATCCTGATATCTTGCAGGAACCAGGACATGCAACCTTATAAGACATTTGAAGAACAACTTGCTACCTGCAATAGTTTCTGCCCCTGCATCTAGATACATTGTTTGTAGTTTTCTTATTAATTATGCATGTAAAAGAATTTAAGTATATATATCTGGAGGAGCTTCTACATATTTATGTGGGGTGCAGTTTGGTATAAGTATCTATTGCTCAGTTGTTGTTGTAAAAGCAGCACAATATGTATTCCATGGCTTGGAAAAACCACAATGGTTTATTGTACTTGCAGTGGCATCATTGGGAGATAAGGTTATTGAGATGTCCAAGTGCCGAGAGTACTGAAATTATGGCAACTCCCCATAAATTGATTTAAATGATAGGTGATTTTTCTATAATCATCGTTTATATTTAATCTCGATCTGGATTTGATGTAGGATACAAAGGAATAAGAGGAGGTGTGGATGTCGAAGGATTAGGTAGAAATACAACAGATGTGAGTGAACATATTCACCTGGAAAGATGAAATTAGGGTGCCCTGTGGGTTTCTTATTCCTTCCAGACACAAAGACAACCCTTTGTCTTACAATGAATATGTTGTTTACAACCCAAAATAGGTGCCCCTGTAGTCATACTCGTTGAATGATGTTTCCATCTATTTATAGCAAAAGGATGGGTTAGTACAAACAAGTGAATGAAGACACTAAACCTGTCTTGCTTTTTCATTTACTTTTCTTGCTAGTGAAGATGATGTTTTTGGTGAGGGTGAGATTTGAAAATATACAATAAAATCGTTTGTAGTAACTTCTAATATACAGGCAATCACGCTTAGCAACAGAGCATCCATGACCAAGTAAACTTAATGAGCATATTTAAAAAACTCATTAAGTTTACCTACTTCACATAACATAAAAAAATAAACAATGATACAATGTTAGCTTACCTACTTCACATAACATAAACAATAAACAACAATAAGTGTAGATAGTTTTGAAACGTCCAACATTATAGGTTTAAGGATTCATGTGTTCTTCTTATTGATTTAAGGATGAGTATACATATAAAAAAATAGTTGTACAGTGTTGTTGTAGATATTTTTAGAACTAAACTATTTAAAAATGGGTATATACAAAATGATTCTAGGGCATATTGTACTTTGCAGCATATAAGTAAAGGGTTTATTAATCATTCCACTAACATTTATTGGTGAAGTGAACT
>ML777404.1:596777-611608 GCA_009831015.1 Picea engelmannii | reverse complement strand
AATTTGAATTGCCTTGTAAAGAGTCAAGTTGTAACTGAAGTCTCAAGTCTAGTTCTATTTTCAAACTAAAGTGTAATGTTGAGTTGTAACTAAAGTCTCAAGTCTAGTTCTATTTTCGAACTAAAGTGTAATGTTGAGTTGTAGCTGAAGTCTCAAGTCTAGTTCTATTTTCGAACTAAAGTGTAATGTTGAGTTGTAACTAAAGTCTCAAGTCTAGTTCTATTTTCAAACTAAAGTGTAATGTTGAGTTAATTCAATCATGCTTTCACACCTCTATTTCTAGCCCTCTCTACTTCTCCTACATTCCTTTATAAGAAGAGGTTGACCCCTCTCTTTTTCACAATTTATATGCAGGCTAAGGGTGAAGCATATAGAGGCGCATATAGAGGCAACAAACAGTGTTGTGTAGGACAACATATAGAGTCAGCACATCAATGGTGTATATCAACATATAGAGGAAGAAAAATGTGTTGTGTAGGACAACATATAGAGGCTTAGTGTTGTATATCAACATATAGAGGCACATATAGCGGCATCAAACAATGTTGTGTAGGACAACATACAAAGGCAACACAAAAGTGTTGTATATCAACATATAGAGGCGCATATATAGGCAACAAACAATGATGTGTAGGACAACATACAAAGGCATTTGTTCTAGTTCTAATTAGAGGCACATATGAGTCAATTAGAGGCAACTTCAACAACCCATATCAGAGTTGATATATCTCAGTCTTTGAAAGAAACTAGGATACATCAATATCAATAAGGTCTCTAGGTCTCTGTTAGGTCAGAGTCAACTTGGCAAGATTTTTAAGAGCAGAGTTTTCATGGTGGACGTTTATAAGTGATCTTACATTATTAATGCAATAAAGGAATATCGTTTGTTGGGGTTTTCTCCCTGTACATGGTTTCCCTAGGGTATATGTGTTGTTGATGTGTATGCTTACGTATCTACATGATTATTGCTATTTAGTTATGATTCTATATTGTTGAATGTATTAAGTTGGAATCAAAGCATTGAATAATTCAAAGAAATAATCCGCATAAGTGTTATCGGATAAATCGGTAGGTGCAGACACTAACAGATCTCCCTAGATCCACCTGAATCTAGAACAAAACAGGACAGGACATGACTCTTTCCCTAAGTTGCAATCATTGAATCTACTACTAAGACAGAATGAGTGACATACCTTTATATCACTTCCTTAGGTCTCTGTTGTTCCCACTTCGCTCCGGTGCTCTTGTGAAATCAGGTCCAAGACAACACAAACCAACCAAAGTGAAGATAACGAAGTATATTCAATGTCAACCTATGCATATGATCAAGGAGTTACGCAATAAAATAAGAGTGATTTTATGGGAAAGGGACATGCTACTGTATTATATTAAATGAAAGTAGAATATACAACCAGATCGTCTTGATGTCGCAAGCTTCCTTTCAGTGACCCTTGGTTCCAACACACACACTTTCTCTGCACTTGCATGAAGAAGGTCTAGTGCAACTTGATAGACCAAATAGAGTCTTCAAGCTTCTGTCCAAGCAGAGTTCTTCACACAATTCTTTCACTAATTCTTCATTCAATCTTGCTTAACCTTTTCCATGAGAAACCTATCAATATATAGGAGAAGGAGGGATGGTTACATGGATGAGGATGATCCCACCAAATCTGAGAAGTCAGTAGGATGCCAACCATACGAATGCCAACTCATTTTATAGAAGATTCCCTTCTAGAACCTTCATGACCTCTTCTCTTCTTCAAGCTTAAAAATAGGTTCGTACCCTACCTATAGAGAAGACTGTGAACAATTCGCACCCTAAGTGTGGGTGGCCTGCGAGAATGAGGGATTTTCGCACCCTGTAACATAGGCAACCTACGAACTCATCTTAAAAATGTGTTTTCTGAAAGGAGACAATAGTCACTTTTCTCAGGCAAAAAGTCCTTGTGGGAGCCTGAATACATCACTTGTTGAGACATCATCAGAGTGACCAAAATCATGTGTAACAGAATGCCCCCCAAAGTATGAGGCAGGAATCTGTGACAGACGAAATACTTTGTAAACTACGTGTGTGTGTCAGAAATCAGGAGTGCTCCTAATCGGAAACTGGTAAACAACCAAGCATCTGCAGAATATAATACCAGTTCTGAGGTAGGCATTCCCATGCTCAGATAAAAAATAAACGGAACCATAAATGTAGGTCATGGCCACCAATCATACACTGTGGATCCATGCCATCAAAATGATACATAGCCACCAGGAATACACTGTGGATCTATGCGAGAAGACGTGAATTAAGATGACATAGCCACATGACATACAAAGTGGATCTATGTGCCGATACAAATCATACATACTCCATCGTAGCCTAGATCAAAAAGATGAGACCCAGGGTCTTCAATCCTGTCACTTGAAGGTACGAATCTAGCCATGAGATTACATGTGTTGAAGTCAAACATGGTAGAAACCACTTGATTACTGGTCATTGATGAAAACCGTTAACAAGTGCGAGGGAGATCACCATTGATGTCAATGACTTCCAAGGTACTGAAGTACAATCCGAACGAATGTGAATGAATGAGCTGAAGTCGAGCACTTGGCAGAATCTCTCGATCAGGGATCAATGATGTGAAACCCCTGTCGAAAGTGAAGAGACCTGCCATTAAGGCATGCAGGTTCTAAGGTACTAAATGATTTCTATGCCTCATTTCCGGATAATGAGTTGGAGTCGACGGAACAAGACTCGTCATAGGAGGGCCTTGATGTATCCCCCATCAGTGACACGAAATAAGTAACATATTTTGAGGGTGAAACAAAATATGAATATGGGTTGAAACAGAAACAGGGAAGGCCGACATAGTAAGAATGGACAACTACAGATGGCCGACTCAATAGAGGGCTCGTGTGAACTTCTCTTGAACATATGAACGACATGACCAAGGACTTGGCAGTACTGACTCGAAGACGACCCAAGATATGACCTTGTAGCAAGTTGAATGAAAGACAAATGGATTTCCCAATCCGGATTCAAATGACGAATAGGGGGTTTCATGTTCAAGAGCGACGCTTACTGCCATTAATATGAATACAAAAACACATCCCTTTCCCAAAATTTCCCCCACCATTTCTGGCGAGTACCTCTTTATTTTTACACAAGCTTGAGGAGGATAAAATATGCTTGTTGATGTAAGCTCATCCTTTGGATGAGTCCCTCGGAGTATATTTAACGAACCCTAGGAAGGAGTGGTTCGGTCCCATGGAGGGTCTTTCGATGTTTGTTTAACGAGTCCAAGGATAGAAAACTCGAGGGTTTTTCTTGTTTTGAGAGTCTGAAAAACACTTAAAGAGAACTCTCCCAGTTCCTTTTTCGTAAAAGAGTTCGACGAGACCAAAAAAGTGATAAACTATCGCTCGTTGAACGTTTTTTCAAATACTTTAATGAGCGTGAAAAGAACAAGATCGCTCAACAATCTTTTCGTTTTTATGGAGCGTGAAAAGAGCTTAAAGGATACTCCCTTAGGTTCGTCGTTTTTGTGTTACCATGACGAGTACGAAAAGATGAGAAAAAGAATACTCAGTTACGTTCTCATTTATTTTCGAGCGCGAGAACGAACGAAGATTGAGCTCGAGGTTTTTCCGACAGAAACCCTAAAAAAGTAGTTGTACATGCGACAAAAAGAAAAAACACCTGTACCCCCTCGTTCGGACTTCAAAGTTGCTATATCTGCAAAAAACCATACTCACAAGGCTATTAGGACATTAGGTTTTATAGCAAAGAAAATAAAAATAATATATAAAAAAAAATAAAATAGTAAAAAGTGAATAAATATGGGTAAAAAGGGCTTTTTACCATTTCATTGTGATTTTGCCAAAAACTTGTCCAGCATACCTCATTTGCCCCCAAATTTATTTGCTCAATCACGGGAGGCACAAGTGATCATCCAGCGAATCGTTTCAGCCAACGAGGTACGCTTTTGATCTTTCAACTTTTCCATGGTTTATTTTTAGTTTTTATTGGCAATTTTCAGGGTTTTAGGTCCATTTTAGGGTCGCACCATGCGCTCAAGCATTCTCACAGGTGGGCCTTGCGGTACCTGCGAGAATCTCGCACTGTGAAAAAGGGCTACCAGTGGGGGCTGAAAAATGGATTTCAAAGTTTGGTTTTGCTCAATAAAAAATATGCAAGAGTTTAAAACAAGTTGTTGACTCCCCTTTCATGGCTCTTTTGCAGGTGTTTGGCCATCACAATGTTGGAGTGGCGAGAAAGGGAACATGAGGAGGATGATTCCATTGCTGGGAATGACCCAGGTATAGTCGCTGCCCTCTAGGACTGCGGGCTATTGAAATTCTTCAGGATTCCGGGCATGAGAGCCCAACTCAGATTGTTGGAATACCTGGTCCATATGTGGGACGTGGACCAATAGTTATTTCACGTGGGAGTCCATACGCTGACCCTAGATATTAAGGATATCTATTTCTTAACGGGGTTGTCACGGTGCGGATACCATGCTACTTTGACCGGAGGCAGAGGTGGCGGGCTCCCTATGAGTGAGTATTATCGCCAGTATTGTGTTCCTGAGGCAGAGAGAAACAAAGGTAAAGTTGCTATTTGGGGGGTCCAAGATCTGACCCTGTGGACCATTTTGTTTACTATTGCACGCATGGATAGGAGAGAAGCTCCACACATGGCTCTCCAGAGCTATTTCCAATACGCCATAGAGTGCACAGAGCCTCGGGTCTTCAACTGGTCGGATGCAGTTCTCCACAGTATGAAGAGACAATTGATGAAGTGTAGAAAGGGTGACTTGAAGCAGTTTGGGTACGAATCACTTTTGGTGTCATTCTTCCTCGAGAGGGTCCCATTGTGCGACTACAAGTTGATTGGGGTTTATCAGCCCTAGAGGATCTGAGGATGCTGAGGTGGTACCTCATGGCTCGACACATAGCTGGGCCTATAATCAAGTACAATGATTCATTTTTTGACTGGTTGAGGCCCCAAATGCTAATGATTGACGACTACGCATATGCTAGTTTGGATTTCCGAGGGGATCCAGATTTGGCCCTACCTGAGGATGCTCAGTGGGGTGACCTAGGTAAGAAGTACACATTTTTTCTTTTTAAATTTTTTTGCAAATTTTACCATATGAAATGTTTTTATGTTTGTCCAAGAACTAATCAAAAAATTTCATTTTGATGACATAGATGTGGGGCCATATTGAACTCCAGGAAAGTCCCCTATTAAATGATGAGGAGAAGCGGCTCCAATGGCGAGATGGGATGCCGAAAACTACGAGGCAGTGGAGCAACACTTGGAGGGGTTGACCGTGAACATCCCGGATATTGCTATTGGGGAGATTCCAAGACGTTACCAACGCCATACTATGGGCATATCCGAGTCTATCAGTTGAATGCTTCATAGGGTGGCTCGAGCAGTTGTGTGTTATCCTGAGTGTCATCCCTGATGCTACTTTGTAGAAGTTATGGGCTTCATATTTTGATATTTTGATCCTTGGACAAAAACCTTTTGATCATTATATACATATATATGGCTTCTACCACCTTATTTTGTGTTGTGTTATACATGTGATGTGTGATTGGTTTATAAATGTCCCAAATGTCTGTCTAACACATAGTTAGCTAATGCATCAGTCAATGTATTTAGACATCTAGGAATGTGCTGATATTCGATATAATCAAAATAACATTCCAAGAGGCGAATTCCTAAATATACCCGTAATAAAGTAGGACTTCGGATAGCATAGACGTTACTTAACTGTAGTACTATTAGTTGTGAATCGAGTCATATAACCAGGTGGCGGACCAAGAAAAGTAGCATCAATCAACAATTCGATGATGACACTATATTCTGCAGTATTGTTGGTCACACGACCGAGGCACACACCTCGTAGACTGATAAGTTCGCTCGTAGGGGCGTAAATTGCCCATGCAGTAGAAGAAAGGTTCCGAGTACTATGTCTAGCGCCATCGGCGAAGCCAATGTGGGGTGACGAAAACTCCAACATTTGGAATCCAAGCACAACGCAAGATAAGCGGTCGAGGGTAGAGACCCAAATAACGAAAAATCACACAAAAAGTATGATACAATAAAATATAAGGACGCATGCATAGGTGGTCTTAAGCATAGTACTTCTTTAAGTATAACCCATTTCTAGCTTCACTCAAAGGGACACCGTCGTAGTCTACTAACTCGTAAGCTCCTTTTTCCAAAACTTGTCTGACGATATAAGGACCTCGCCACATAGCTTCAAATTTTTCGGCTCCTAGCATATCCCGATCTTGTTCGTAAAGGAGAACCAGATCACCTTCAGAGAAAACGCGTGGCTTGACATGTTTGTCATATTGGGCTTTGACGCGTTTCTTCTGGGCTTCTATGACTAGGGTGGTGTCACGACAGGTTTCGTCTAATTGCATGAGATACAACTGACGTTCTTCTTCGACATAAGTGTTTGGGAGAATTTCGACGACTATTTTTAGGGAGGGTATCTCACATTCAATCGGTAAGATGGCTTCTAGACCATAGACTAACTAGAATGGTGTAAACCTAGTAGTAGACTTAACGGATGTCCGGTAAGCCCACAATACTGAAAATAACATCGCGTGCCAACTCATTTTGTGAATCCCTATCATTCGTTGAAGCATGGTAATGAGGATTTTGTTTATTGCTTCAACTTGGCCGTTGGATTGTGGGTAATATGGTGTTGAGTTTTCATGGTGAAGACCCAAATTTTCAGTGAGTTCGGACATCATGAAGTTTCTAAAGTGGCTACCGTGGTCAGTAACGATAGCTTGAGGAACACCAAACCAAGCAATGATGTGATTGAATATAAATAATGCTGCAGTCCTTCCGGTATTGTCGAATGTTGGCATCGCCTCGGCCCACTTCATAAAATAATCTATGGCTACAATAATGTATCCATGCCCCCCGGCCGAGTGAGAGTGACATTTCATGAAATCGATACCCCATTTTGCAAAAGGACCAACAAAGACCATAGGGTGTAGAGGAGCAGGGTGTGATCATATTTTATTGTTGTAGGTTTGGCAAGTGTGGCATTTTTGGACGACAATTATACAATCATTGAATAAAGAAGGCCAAAAATACCCTGCTTGTAAGATCTTCTCGACAGTAGCATACCCAGACATGTGACCACCACAAGCTCCAGAATGGTAGTCATTTAGGGCTTTCTCAGCTTCGTTAAACGTGAGGTAGCGTCGAAAAACAGAGTCAATCCCACGGTGATAAAAAGTATCACTGCGAATAATATATTGACGGGCTTGGTAGCATATTCGACGACGGTCAGTGCTAGACAAATTGAGCTGGAAAGTTTGGGTCTGGAGATATATGATGATATCTCCGTAGCAAAGGTCATCAAAACTAATCAGGAAAAGGGATTCATCGGGTAATGAATCTGCTGCTACATTTTTCGTCTCAGAGCAGGGAAGGTCACATATCAACTTGGCAAACACCAAGGATTTCTTGGACTTAGCGTGTTTGAATTCTAAGTCAAACTCCTGGAGTATTACGATCCATTTGGAGTATTTTCCCCCTAGCAATTGGCGTGTAAGAATGTGCTGCATAGGGTTGCAGTTAGAAATTACCGTAGTTTTGCGAGACAGGATATAGTGCCGGAAACGTTGAACTGCTTGGATGGATGCCAAGGCCAGTTTTTCAACATGTAAATACTTGGTTTCGGTAGTCGTGAGACTCCGACTCAAGTAATAGATGACATGTTCATCATGAGAATCATCCTCCTAGACGAGAACCATAACGATGGTATAATCTGAGGCTGCGAGGTAAAGGAAATAATCCCGACTGTAATCAGGTGGGAAGAGTAGTGGGGTATGTGTCAAAGACAGTTTCAAAGCTTTGAAATCTTTGTTGGTAGTGGTATCCCATATGAACTCAGAACCTTTCTTGAGCAGTTGCATAAATCCAAGAGTTAGCTCAGCATAGTTCGGGATGAAACGACAGAGAAAGTTTGCCTTCCCTTGCAAACTTTGTAACTGGAGAAGCGAGGAAGGAGGAGGGAGATTGAGAATCACCTCGACCTTTAAAGGATCTACCCGGATCCCTTGATGTAAAACAATAAAGCCTAGAAGTCGACCGGATTCTATGCAAAAAACACATTTGTGGGGATTCAAGCGTATATGGTAAAACCGACATTGAAGGAAAATGGTGCGGAGGTGTATTGGATGATCTACACGGTGCATAGAATGAGCGGGTAAGTCATCGAGATATGGTTGCATGATATGCTTTATATTGTGAAAGGCGTAAGACATAGCATGTTGAAAAGTTGCGTCGGCATTCTTTAAATTGAATGGAAGTTTCCGGTAGGTGAAAGTGCCCCAAGGACAAATAAAAGCGGTCTTGTGTTGGTCCGCAGGTATGATATTGATTTGATTATATCCAAAGAAACCATCCATTAGAGAGAAGATTTCACTTCCAGCACAATCGTTGACGATCTGGTCAACGAAGGGGGTAGGAAAGTTGTCTTTAGGACAAGCTTTGTTAATGTCCCTATAATCAATGCACACGCATATTGTGCCTTGTTTCTTGTCAATCGGAACAAGATTGGAAACCCAATCAGTTAGAGCCACAGGGTAAATAAATCCATCTTTGATAAGTTTCTCAACTTCTAGTTTGATAGCGGCTTCTTTACGTGGGTGGACCAGAGAAAGTGGTTGCCGGACGGGTTTAGCACCCGAGTATGTCTTAATCTCATGTACCACAATGTCGGGGTCAATCCCTGACATTTCTTCATAGCTCCATCCGAAGACGTCACGAAATTCTTGGAAAAGAGACTTGTAGGTGACAACTTCGTCATGGGAACACGAAGCTCCGATATGCACATTTTCGACAACTCCAGGTTTTATGGACATGTCGAGGGGGATGGTGGGTGAGATATTACTTAAGTTCCCTTCGTAAAACATATCGTGTGTAGACTCAGGAATGGTAGAAATGATGACAATGGTCGACGGGGTCGAGAGCCATTGGTAACCAACGATGGTGCATTGTTCCAGGAAGAGGATGGAACGATGATGTCCATCTTCCCAAGGGGTATCTTCCGCGGACATAACATACATAATCATCTCGTCTGTAGGAAAAATGACATAGAATGGATCCGAAGATAAATCACCAAGAGAGGGGGTTGCCGATTGAATGGCTTGATAAGTGGATTCGACCGGACTCAAAGGAATTTCGTCGCCATAACGAAGATGATCGTCAGGGTTGGGTACCATCCACGGGTCGTAAGACGCAGGGGTTCTATGAACAGAGGTGGATATCATGTTGATCAAGGCAACAAACGGATGTGGAACATCGGGTGGTGGAATGGGGAAAGTACCCTTCAAAGAAGAATCTTTAAGAAGACCCACACCGACGTTCTCATATCCAGGGGGGTTTTTTGCAATGAAAGGTACATTGCCGTTACGTGCATCAGAGTGAAAGAAGGCCAATTGGTCTACGGTAACTACTTTTCCTTGATGTGGGAAATGCACGACACAGAAAAGAGTGGACACAACTGCACACATGGAATTGATCCAGCTACGACCAAGTAGAAGGTTGTAATTGAGAGGAGCGTTAAAGACCTCCACTTCAACGTTGACCGTTTTGCCTTCTAACGTAATAGGCAATGACGAGAGTACACCATAAGGCTTAAAACCAGAGCCATTGAAGGCTTTGAGCGTGTTGTGGGATCCAGTCAAAGGAGGAGAGCCAATAGATTTCTAGCAGGTAATAGACATGACACACGTCGAGGCACCCTCATCAATAACTATTCGACAAATGTTTTTTTCAGAGACAATAACTTGTATTTGGAATGCGAGTTGAGGGGGTAACCTTGGAATGTGATCTTCCAAGTCAAAAATTATTAAATTCGTATCCGTAGGGTCAATTCCACCAATAGATTTCAACAGTGCCTTCCATTGTATAGGACAACTCTGAAGGACTTCGAGTGCTGACATCGCGGACGGTGCTTGGGCCAAATCTTTGACAATACTGTAGTTCTGGACAGCATGTGCATGAGGATTGAAAGCCGATTTTCGAACAACACCCTTAGGAGGAGGGAGAAGGACTGTATCTAGGCTTGGTCATTTGAGATGAAGAGGACCGTTGGTATGTGGAGTCGTGGGAGATGGTTGGACCAACAAAGGAGGTATTGCATCAACCTTCTCTTTGGAGGAAGAATAATCTTTGGCTCGAGTGGTAAGTGTGATGTCATTCTGCTTTGAATCACCTATACACATTAAAACATAGGATGTATTGGAGGGGGAAGGTTGGTCATGAATGACCAATTGGGCTTGTTGTTGAGAGGGGAAGGGTTGTGACAATACGACCAAAGTAGGGGGTTTCGTGGTCCCTTGAAGGAAATCAGTAACCTCGACTCGTCGTGGACAATCCTTAGTGTAGTGATTATCACCACATATAAGACAAGGGTATCGGGGTTTGCGCTTATCCCTATTGTCAACATGTAGTGTTTTGGTTTTCTCAGATTGAGGATTATTTTTATCCTCCTTGTTCTTACCCTTTCCTTTTTTGGATTTATTTTTTCCGGCGGGGGTAGATTGAATAGAGTTTACCTCAGAAGTCTTTTCGGTGGGAGGTGTAGGAGGAGGAGCATTTTGAACATTAGAAGAAATGGGTTTGGGGTTGTTGCTAGAGGTTTGGACGGAATGAGGTTGGCCATGGAAAGTGGTAATCACACCGTCAGCTGCATGAGCAGCAGCAGGAGTAGTTGAAGTAGCAGAAGTAGAAGGACGAGGTGCGTCATGGAGTAAGTCGTAAAGAGTACTCGTTTGTGAGTAAACGAGGTTGAGGTATTGAGCACGACTGATTTCCTATTCTTCTATGACAAGTCCACCCATGGTGATGTTATGAGCAATGTCATTCACGAATGATTTCATGAACCACTCTGCCAGCAAGTAATCGGGAAGTTCGAGTTTGATGAGACGTCAACTTTGTCACCACTCATGAATGTGATCAGAGATATGAGTGGCTTTTCTTTGTTTGAAAGAACTCAAAATCTCGGTTCCCGTTTCGTAGCGGATCAGTAACTGGTAGTGGGTGAGGAAATCCATAGTGAGGGTGTTTAAGTCATTGAAGAAACCTCGTGGTAATTCTATATACCACTTCGTGGTAGAACCTGTGAGGGTTCACTGAAAAAGGTGTAAACGAAAAGAGTCATCCATCAAGGAGTTGGATGAGCACCAAAGGTGAAAAGTCATTACATAATTGTTTAGGTCCTCTCCCAGTTTAGCATCGAATTTAGGGATGTCGGATCGTAGTTTGGCCTGTATGGCGGGCCATTAAGGAGAGTGACAGATCAGATCATTTAAAATCCTCGACAGACCAGGGAGGTCCAGGGTGGCTAAGAAGGGTAACTATCTATTCACATGTGGGTACTGGTGACTTTGGGGAGGGAGTCCTGTCGGTAGATCAGTGGGACCATAAGTAGTTTGCATATAATGTGAAGATCCAGGAATATTCGGTGGTTGGTGTGGAGGAAAGTAATTCATAGGGTTGTACCCTTGAATAGGGGCGTGGGGTTGAGCGTTCGAGCCCCAAATAGGATTAGATGTGCCTGGATATGGTTGGCCTATACTAGGGGGTATGACGAAGCTAGATTGAGATTGTTTCCCCCCAGTCGAGTGAGGATTATGTTGTATAAGATAATTCCAATACTGAGCCAAGGATGGAGGTATGTTTTTTCCATAGGGTGGGATTAGTGGGGGTTTCCCTCCAATCGGGGGTTGCGTCCCTATTGGGATTTTTCCTACAAAAGGGGATTGGGTTTGGCCTCCTTGGTGAAATTGTCCACCCACAGAAATTTGGTAATTAGGTGTGAAAGATGGGATGGTGCCAGTAGAGTCGGTGCCTCCGATAGAGGATGGAAGAGGTCCTCTGAAAGGGGGTCGAGGAAGTATCGGAATAAAAATGGGAACAAGATGGTGCCCAAAGGGAGTGGAAACGCCAGCTGTCCTGGACGAGGTTTGTGTAGGAGTAGGAATACAAGCATTCAACGCATGATATCCAAGCAGAAGGGTTGGGGTGAATCTGGGCGAAAGCGGTGTGCCAATGGGGGCTTGGCTAGCCGCTGTAATCCCGGTGTGAGGATTCATAGTATCAGGGACCATTATGTAACAGACCATTTGTAGAGGGACAATCAAGATGTGGTTAGCTGGAAGAGCATCTATACCAAGAAAATAATAGGCAGTAGTAAAAGGTACTGCGTCTGGATCAGATGTTTCAGGCAGCTCAGGTGCGACAGTGATATCAACGCCTGCTCTTGAGCCAAAGAGATCCCATCTAAAAATGCCAATAGTTCAAAAAGGATCTTGACCCTCAGGTCCTATGAAGGGTCCGGTTGGTGATCTAGAAGACTGAACAACTATATCTCCGAAAGAATTCACTCGCACAATACATCTCTCGGAGTTGGGAGGAAGTCGGAGGTCCTCTCGAGAATTGGTAATTCAGAACCGTTCTAAAGAGTTTGTTCTTTCCACTGGTGGAGTGGCAATGTCTTGGACTTCACTCTATTGAGGAGAGCCCTCCAATGAGTTGGTAGGAAAGGGTTGAGAACCTTCCAGATCTTATGGGGGTAGGCCTTGCATTCTATGTGAACGGCGTGGAGGGTCAATTGTGATCGAGTTAGAATTTTACGAAAGAAATTCTATGGTCAACTTGGGTAAACAAACAACATGCGCTAATAAAATCTAGGAAGAAAAACCAAGCAAACAAGACCTTCTAATTCCGAAGTCACTAGTTGGTGATGAAATCCAATGTCTCAATAACGAGACAAGAAGGGGCCGGGCCAGGGTAGAAAAGTTGCATTGACGACCTGCTTAACAGACTTACACCCTAGTGCAAGCTCCCACACACATTCATGGGTATACCCTCCAAGGAGCCCAAGTGAGTCTGGCCAACGTCGATTCCAGGTACCGTGAAGACTTACCCCTTCACAGTCACCTCATGTAAGACCCTAAGAATATAGGCTGCTAAGGTTACCACCAACAACAATAATGCCTGGGGGAACAGTCGACAGTCCTATCCACACGCAAGGGCAGGGTATCTAGCTCGAAATCAACTTGAGAGGCTTCCACTCATCATTGTGGGTATACCTTCAAGTGACCCCCGTAATATGTGCAATCTCTACACTGATATCAACAAAGCAGGGTGAGTAATTCTGTCAATCTCAATGCGACATCAGGTTTGACCCTTGTGTGAGAAGGGCTGCCCAGGACAAAATGCTGCAAGTGGAATTTGACACTCCTTATCACAAGATGCTATTATGTGTTTTGTGCTTTGGAGAGTGTGTCTCACTGCCTATTCCAAAGCTCTAGCCTAGCTAGTGTTGGTGTACAAGAGCCCTAGAAAAAGTAACTAATTGAATTTTTAAAATTGTACAATATTATTAAAGGCTGTTGTTACTCAAAAGGAGACGGAAATGAAACCGATGTTGTGTAAGACTCTAACCCAACAATGAATAAATAGGAATGAATGATACAAATTTTTGTTCAATGAATCCTATTTACAGGAGGGAAAGAGGAGTTTTCTGGAACAATGTGAACTACGATGTATGATCTTCTCTGAAATGTAATATCAAACAACCATGAACAATGAAAATTCTCTATTCATTCTCTTTCAATACTTGAATGCCAATATTTTCGAATAAAAATTGCTTGAAAAAAAATGTCTTTAATTTTTATTAGAAACCAAGCAACATGGATGGAACTAAGAAAAAGTAAGCAACCAACGAAAAAGAAATACACAACAAACACCCAAATCGATCTTTCAATGAAGACAAAAATAACAAATTGACAAGACCAGTCTCTTCAAATGCACATGGGTAACAATTTTCCAAGTAATAAGTAATTGAAAAGGACAATTAATCTCAACCTTTAATCCAATCAAAGGCTCCTGACCAAACAAGCATTCAGATTTCAGAATCAGAGATTATACCCTTGTTAAGAAAAGGTCCAGAAGTAAAAATTGAGAAAAACGAACAAGAAAGAGCTTTCGATTTCCGAAAACTAATCATTCACGAGATTTGAAGTCAAGAAACATTCAATCACTGGCCAGAGAAGTTCTTTCCAGACACACCAACCAATCTGGGCATATGAAGACAAAAAGACTTAATCCAAAAATTTTACAAGTGAGTTCGTAGGCTAGCAGTGGAGTATAGTGCGAGAATTAAGGATTCTCGCAGGCTAGACAAAGGCAGGGTGCGAGAAGTTCACACTAAACTGAACACTGGGGTGAGAACCTCAGTTATTCTCGTAGGCTATAGAAAGGTGTAGTGCGAGAAGGTTTGTAATGAAGCAAATTTTGGAAAAATGATAGAAATTTTGAGGGAACTTCTGGATCTAGGGAGTCTATAAGGGTATCCTCAAGACTCAGAGATTGATGGGAATGAAAAAGGGTAGGTCAAGAGAAAATGGCCAAGAAAAAACCACCAAAATGGGTTGTATCCCCAGTGGAGTCGCCATTTTTGTTATCGGATAAATCGGTAAGTGCGGACACTAACAGATCTCCCTAGATCCACCTGAATCTAGAACAAAACAGGACAGGACACGACTCTTTCCCTAAGTTGCAATAATTGAATCTACTACTAAGACGGAATGAGTGACATACCTTTATATCGCTTTCTTAGGTCTCTGTTGTTCCCGCTTCAATCCAATGCTCTTGTGAAATCAGGTCCAAGACAACACAAACCAACCAAAGTGAAGATAGCAAAGTATATTCAATGTCAACCTATGCATATGATCAAGGAGTTATGCAATAAAATAAGAGTGATTTTATGGGAAAGGGACATGTC
>ML777404.1:559177-579643 GCA_009831015.1 Picea engelmannii | reverse complement strand
GTTAGAACAATTTTTGGTTTTCTGACCACAATAAACTGTGGATCCTCCTTCTTCTTAACCTTGGTAAGGAGTTCCTTCCCACTCATGAGAAGTACTGTGTTGCTTACTTCCGGCTTCACCTCCTTATCCTTGATTGGAAGCAACATGTGTGTCCTCCCATTCTTCTCCAGTGTGTATGTTTTCATTCTCCCATCATGAACCACATTCCTGTTATACTGCCATGGTCTACCCAGCAATAGATGACAAACATCAATAGGAATGACATCACATAATATCTTATCATTATATCCTCCTATCTTAAATTCAACTAAGCACTGTTTGGTGACATTTACCTGATGTCCTTTTTGTAGCCACGAAACTTTATATGGACTTGGATGATCAGTCGTCTCTAGCTCCAGCTTTTCTACCATCTCGGTTGAAACGAGATTGTCCATGCTACCGCTATCCACAATGACCTTGCATGCCCAACCCTTGGTCTTGCAAGCTGTCCTGAAAAGTCTGGTCCTTTGGACTGAACTTTCCACTTCCTTCTCGGGTGTCAGAAGGACTTTTTGCATCATGAGCGATCTTCCGCTTTCTGCATCTTCGGCCTCAACATCTCGCCTCTGTGCCTCGGTGATGTGAGTTTCTCCAGTTTCTTTCTTTTTCTCTGGACACTCGTAAGACTTGTGTCCATTTTTCCCGCATGTGAAGCATGTGATTACTCCACCTCTTCCTCTTCCTCTACCTCTAGTATGAGGAAAAGTGTTGTTGTCAGCATAATCTCTTCTTTGCTCATTATGATATCCTCTCTATTCAGCATATCGTTGCCCTCGCTGTGAGGTTCCACCTCTCTCTGTCCGAGTCTGAGGTTTCTTCCAGTCGTCCCTGGGATTCTGGGTTCTTTCTTGGGCAACTGATTTGCCTCTGGGCTGACTTTTTCCTTGGCCTCGTTGACTCTTCTTTCGGCTCATCTTCTCTTCATCTTTCAGATCCATCTGGTAAGCATCTTCCACCGTTCAGATGGTCACCATACTCATTTCATCCTGAATCTCATATCTCAGGCCATTCATATACCTGGCCACTTTTTCGTCATTGCTTTCGCAATGACCTGCCTTGATATCCAACCTGTAAAACTCTTCAGTATATTCCTTTACTGACATCAACTTCTGTCTCAGGTTATGCATCCTCCTGAATAGAGAAATTTGATAGTCCCTGGGGATGAATTTTGCCTTCATCTTTGCAATCATCCTGTCCCAGCTCTTAATTTTCTACTTTCCTTGGCAACGCCTATCCACTTGTAGTTCATCCCACCACAAGGATGCATGTCCTTTTAATCTCGTGACAACATGCTTGACCTTCTTTTCCTCTTCGACATCTTCATAGTCAAAATAGGTGTCTAGAGCTCTAATCCAGTCTAGAAGCTCTTCTACATCCAGATTTCCCTCATAAACTGGAATTTCCATCTTTACCTTTGCACCCATTCTTGCAACATCTTTAAGTAAGCGCTCATTTGCTGCATCTTCTGCTGTGACTTCTTCTTCTCCATGTCCAACATCATCTTCATTTTCGGACTCACTGATATCTCCTACATCAGCGGTGCGCCTTTGTCTTATCTCCACGTCCACAAGTCTAGCGCGTATGTTATGCAGATCTCTTTCTACTTCTGGATTCTGCACTTCTCTACCCCTTCCTCTGGACATCTCCCTTTCCTCCTCTGGATCGGGTGATTGTCTATCTCTTCTTCTCAACGGCATGGTGAATCTTCCTTCTCCCTGCTACAAAAAGCAAAGAAGCTTTTCTAAGCTATGATACCACTTTGATGCAGACCGTACCCTCTGCCTCGACAGAGACCTCTGCGCTGACCTCCCGGTCTTAAGGATCGTTCTAAATTGCCCTCAAGCCGAAGTGGATCCTTTGATTCTCCCCTGGAATCCTTATTAAGATTGACCCACAGGTTTGTCCTACTCGTTTATCCCTTAGGCCTGAGTGCTTCTCCGTTCCCAATAGAAAATAACAATTGGGTTTCAGGGTTTTCAAACTCCAGATGTCACGACCCTTTGGTTCCCGATCTTCCGATCTCTGATACATCAATACGCTCCCCTGCTACCTTAGCCTCTCGGGCTAAGCCTTTAGTCCATGCGACCTATCCTTATAGGCCCGCAGTCATATACCTTATCGAGATTTCAGGGTTTCTGATGTCGAGGTGTATGTGAGTCCTTATTCCCCGGACCCCCGATTCCTGATGCGATGTCCCTGAAAGCCTTTCCACCGTAAACAAAATCAATGGCCATGATCGTTTATTAGGATCAACGGCTCCAGGTCTCCCTCGGGGTTTCGCAACTTCTAATGCCGAAGTGCTTTTACATCCGTTTTCCTCGATTTCACGAATGCCGATTCCCCGATATGACTCCTCTTCGGGACTTTCTCCGAAGTCGAGATTGATGCCACACGTCTTTAGAGATAGACGACTCTCGTATACTTCGGGGATTTCACTTTGGAAATTTCTGATTCCCCTGCTACGGGGAGACGACGTAAGCTGGGGCCCACATGTGACTTACCTACTAATCGGGATTTCAGACTTCGCGAATCCGAATTGCAAAGGTATCCTGTCCTCAGGACCTTCGAAATGCCAAACCCCGACTTCTTCAGATCTTCTGACATGCGTCCGAATGATGGATGGTTCAGACCGAACCTCGGAATTCGTCGACTGCAAAGTCAAAGCACTCACTTGTATGAGCCCTCCGATGACCGATGACTCTCGATTACTGCCACCTGTCCCAACAGATGGACGGTTTTGAACTTGTTGGGATTTCCATGATGTATTTACCCGATCTTTGGTCCACGGGATTCCCGATTTCCCGAACTCCGACGCCTCACTATCCCAATACCTTCTCGGGGTTTTCCCTCTGCTCGCGAGTAATTAGATCCTGTGCAACTCCTGTTGAATCAGACAATTGACGGGTAACTGTCTGATGATCCAACATCTCACAGTCCCTAGAGCTTGAACTCCGGATGTAACCATAACCTCTCCACTTCTTTACCAAATTGAACGGCTAGCGAGATTTCGCAAATCCTCTCCACAAGATCTTGACCGTTTGCCTTTTCCTCCTCAATCCTTTTGCAAATTGAACCAAGGACTCCTTCCCGAACTTAATCACCTGTGACACAAAACTCTGACACCTTGAGTCACTCGATATGCTCAAACTCCTTATGCTACCTTCAGTAGCTTCAATGCTTTATCTCTCCTGAGCTTTCTCACGACTATGAGTCTTAGAGAAGATTTTTGCACGCACTCCTTGTGGAAACTCCCAGACACTTCCAAGTGCTGAATACCTTCGACTCTGCACACACCTGTAGTAGTAGTCTTCCAAATGCTTGCTCAGGTTCACAACCCTGAGGCTTTCCCTGGCCTGCGCAGTCCTTGCATGGCTCTTGTGCCCCAAATGCACTTTTGGGTGAATGAGGACAAAAGTTAAACTATCTAAGCCTTCTGTCAATGCACTCCTTGCAAACACCTTCAATTGCACTCCTTGCAGGAATTCTTGCTCAGATAGAGGAACAGTTGAAACTCATTCCACTTCCTCTCAGACTTCAATCTCAACACATGAAATCATATACACAGCATGACAGTAAGTGCATAACATGAAGCAAACATTTATGAGCATATCAATCAACATACATACATAGAGAATAAGACAACGCCATTCATTTGAATCAATTTACTTCTATTAATTCAAGATCTGTACATGGGTGTTCTTACACAGCTCTCTGCATGCTCTTCTTCTCAATGCTCAGAATTATTTTACAATGCACGATGAGGGTGTCTATATCCCGTTTCCCTCTTGCGTTCTACAAACTGTCTAATCTAGAATTTAATTTCTATCTACCTTCATTAACTATCTTAAATGCCTCCTACCTACTAAGGACAAGAGCGTATGGCTCAAGGTCCCGATTACATTTACAAGTGCGCTTCATCTTAATGGCTTCATTTAAGATGGCACATCAATTCCCAAGGTGATTTCAAAATTCGTGTTGGCTTGTCCAGGTATCCACTTGCATTCCGTGCTGGCTCGCTTGAATTGGGAGATGCTCCTGCATCATGTGGCCTGGACGTACGGTTGGAGGAGAGATCCGTCCACTGGTAATGGCGTCTTCCTCATGTTTAATGTTTCTATATAGTACCTTTCTTTATCAGACTTATTCTTGATGATGTAAGGGCCAAGCCATGAGTTCTTGTCTTTCTGGTCATATCTAGGATTTCCCTTTCTTTTGTCCTACATGAGCGCAAGAATTCCTTCATTGAAATCGATGCAAGGTGTATTCTCATCGTATGGAGGCTTTGTGTGGACTATCTCTTTGACGATTTCTTCATGTTTCTCATCTTCTTCCTGCATAATATGGATAGACCCCAACTCCTTCCCATGGTATTTTGTAGTCTTCTTCTTATCTGTCCATGGGAGAAAGATCTCTATGTAATCTTCTTGTATGAAGGGTAACTTGGATGGATCATACTCAAAAACCTATGGAGGCATATCATAGTATCATTCACTCACATAATTGGGGCCTCTCAGATCCATCACATGTGTATCTTTATTTTCATTGTTATGTAAGATCTCATACGTTCCATCGCCCATGTGAATATATGCATGTGTAAGGTTCATGCTAAGAAAACCCCCAAGGGATGAGGACCAATTCCTCAACAAGAGCATCCCCTAGGCATCCAGAACATTGATCACCAATATCTCCATGAGGACGCTGATATGTGGAAAGTCGATCATAAATACCTCAACATCTTCACACACCCCCAAGACCTCGACCCTCTGTGAATCAATACCACAAAAATTTCCATAAGGTTGGGTTGTCTTCAAGCCAAGTTGTTTCATTACCTTCAATGACATGACATTTGTTGAGGCCCTTAAATCAAGCATGCAATTGTTCAAGCGGAGGCCATTCATGCCTAATGAAATATAGAAAGTAGGGTTCTTGTCCCTTGGCCAATCGAGGTACACAGTGTTTAAGATGATGGGAGGATCTTCCTTCTTGGTTGGCACATGCAAGAATTTCAAAACTTCCCTTTTTATAGAAGGGATCTTACACATCTTTGTGATTGGGACCGTCATATTCAGTTTTCTAAACATGCTTGCAACATCTATATTTAACTGAATATCATCTGTAGGAGTTGGCTTAGGAAGCAACTCGCTTACCATAGGTGGAGGTGGTGGAGCTACTTTCTCTGGTGATGGAAGAGGAGTATCAGGTTGTGACAGAGGGGCTGAAGCTTTGTTTCTTCTTATCATCTGTCAATTTATTCAGGGTCCGGAGTTTCCCCTCCATTTCTCCTCTTCTTCTGGATTCATTGATATACTCTTAGGTAACTTGTTCCTCTTCGAAAGTGAAAATCATATCAATGAATTTCATATTGTCGAGAGAATCTTCATCTTCCTATTCCCTTTGGGGTTCTTGGCATGGGAGGCACCAAGCCTCTACATCAATTTTCCCAACATGTTTCAAGGTATCTAGGGACTTTTCCTCTTGTTGAGGTCTTGGTTTCCCACCCGTGGCATCTCTCTGATGTCTAGAAAACTGCGGTCTGGGAGGAGATTGATTTCTTTCCACTATATTCATACGACTCATAAGTTGATTATGCACCTGAATAAACTGAGTATTCATTTGGTCTATCTTTTGAGTTAAGAGAGAAATCGGATCAAGAGAATTATTGTTGGAAACTTTAGTCTTTGCTTTTACTTTGACACGAGGGTAGTGAAAAGGTTCCACCCTTGAATCAAGGAGAATCTCTTCGATGTCATCATTGTACTCTTTGGCTAATGCCAATGATGTGCGCTTTTTGTCTTTGAGAATGAATCAAAATTTCCCTTCAAAAGAATTCATGTAAAGGAGACTAATTAATGATGTTGTAGGATGTAAATCTGTTGGAATTTGATTTTATAACCTATCAAACCTAGAATTGAACTCCTTTACCACCTCATTCTCCTTTTTCTTTATCTGATTAAACCGAGCCCTAAGTGTCCCACCATATTCTTTTGTTGACCATCTATTCTTGAAGGAGTTGGAAAAAGATTCATAAGATGTGAGATGATTGTGAGGGAGTCCTTTGAACCAATCCAGGGCTTCTTTAGTTAATGATGAGTCAAACAATTTCATGGACACATCTTCATGCTCAATACCTGTATTGTCCATGTCCCGACCCATGACATAAATATGATCTTTAGTGGTTATCACATTGTTTACTGGGAACTTTGGAAACCACTTGTTGAATTCCTTTGACATTGTATTAGGGTATCCTTGAATAATGGCCATGTTAAGGGGTTTGTAGAGGTCCTTTCCCCAAGGGTGAGCCATTGGAGCAAGAGGAAGGGTTTTAACAATGGGAGGCTTGAGAGGAGGCATTCTTTGGTAAACCTTAGAAGGCTTGAACCTCCCAGGGGGAAAAGGTTTGGGAAAGGAAGGGTTCTGGAAAGGTGGAGTCGCTAGATGAGCTTCAATATGAGCTCACCAAGGAAGGTGGAAAGGAACATCCCTTGGGTGGAGTCGCTAGGAAAGCTAAGGGGAAGGCTTTGGGATATATTGATAAAGTGTCATTAGGGTTCCAAAGAGGATTCAAAATCCTCCCTGGAAACAATGCCAAAATGTTATCTAACAAGTTGTAGGTTAGGAAAATCCCAACCCAAGCACTAAATGGCGACAACTAATAGGTCACCTACCCATTGTCACCTTAGTTAGGTGTCCCTGTCACTTTAGAGGTGAGGTAGTCACCACAAGGGGGGAATCCCAGTGACCCTAAGGGGAAAGATATGAAGACAGATGAATATGGATATGAAGTCCGTAGAAGTCAAGACTAAATGGTATATATGAAGGTCTTGGAATGAGGTCTTGAGAAGGTTCAAGGGTTTACAAGTAGGTTGAGTGACCCACCAAGTGTGAATACCTGCCCAAGACACAAGAAAAACATGCATATGTTGCAATATAATCAAGTGGAAAAGAAAGTGAAGCTTTATATCCCTAATAAAAGTAGTTAGTAACTAATGTATATTAGCTAATAAATATATCTAAATCAGCATAAAGAAAACACAATACTATTTAACGATGTCAAAACAAAATTAGCAATTCACTATGAATTATGTGAAGTACTTTGAGAGCAAACAAGAGGGTTGTTATGAAGTGATTTTCTGCAGTAAATTATCAGCCTTATGTATGTATCGTTTAAAGGTATACAACAACAAAATAAACCATCAAAATGTCCCCCAAATTAGCCTAAAAAGTGTGCCCTAATTAGTAGATTAGGTGAGTGAAGTTTGGGGGGTTTCTTAGGGTTAGTTTGTGAGATATTAATGTTCTAGGGTTAGGGTTTTCTATAGAATTATGGCTGTAGGAAACAAGTTAGTGAAGGAAACAAACTGTTGGGTGAAAGAGGACACCTCAATGAGGCAAGAGAGCGAAGGGATCAAAGAAAACTTTCCAAAAGAGATAGACTTATAATTCACAAAAATCATGTTTCCCAAGGTAATAATTTTATACCTCCAATGAAATAATAAATTACTAGTGCTCTTAATAATTGGGTTAATAAGGTCATGCAAAAAAAGAGCTTAGAGAATCTACCTCCTTGGGGGTGTAAACCCTCTTACTCCCCAAGGCAAGTTCCTCTAGCTAGGGTTTAAGCTAAGAGGGTGTATTCCCTTATATTTCTCTTAGAAAACCCTTGTTTAACCAATAACATGAAGCACAAAATGATGAAGACTATGGTGGGAGTGTATGCCCTTATACTTCCCACTTAGCTCCTACCACAATAACCTTGAATTGAAACAAATGATATCATGAAAGTAAACACCATACCAATTCAAGGAAAAATGCCAAGATAATCCACCACAATAGCAAGAGAGAAGCCTTCCAAGGCTAGCGCATCACTTCCATCAACCACTACATCAAGAGATAACCATAAACAAAATCCAAAAGAGACAATTTTCCAAATATAGCGAAAATTTCAGACCAAGTCTTCTCACAAGAGGGAGAATCATGTTAAAATGAGATCTTATGATATCTTATTTATACAAAATGTCATCAAGGTGAATTGTCCACATATTTAGGGGTAAACCAAAATAATAGGGGTCAAAAAACCTAATATTTCCCCCTTAGCAAAGTAATATTAAACAATTTATTAAAAATTCACTTTTGCACATAAGAAAGACCCTAATTCATATGGATGCCACCCCTTTAGGGGACATTTTGGCACACATAGGAGGTCGTTGGTGATGAAGGAGAGTGGAGGGGCTTCCCAAAGCCATATATAAACCAATAATACCATTTCCTTCATGATTCCTTTAAAACATCCATGTCCCATTGCATGTCACCTCACTGCCATACCTTAACCCCCCTAGGTGGCATCATGCTAAAAGAGGAAACGTTTTTCCCATCCTAGGAAAATTGTTTGGCATGCGAGGGTTGGGATAGGTCTTCCACATCATACTCTATGTTTCCAACACTTTTTATTTCTCACCCATCATGCAGGCCCTTGGCATCCACCTGTGGGCTTCAATCCCCATGGAAGCCCAAGCTAGGCTTGTTCTTCCAAAACTGTCCACCAACTAGGTCCCGCAAAGACAAATAATAATGCCCTCCAAGGATCTCAATTCATAACATCATGATAAGTGAATCCAATCAATAAATGAGCCACCTAAGCATGTGCATCAAAGATCACTATATCAAACAATTAATTGCTCAAATACATTATGCGACTTGTCAAGCTTAAATATAGGGGGGTTGACGAGGTGTCCTATTGGGTAGATCTTGCCCCAGGTTAAGGAAATTTTCCAAGAGATCCCTCTCTAAGACATGTAAAGTGGGTGAGGTGGTTGGGGTCAAGACTCAATGGGTATAGGGCTCATGACATACAAGAGGTCGTAGTGTCTCATTCATGGGTTCCTTTATAGAGGGTGTGTGGTACCTACATCTGCAATGCATTTTTTCCAATCCCATTATTTTCCATTATTTTATTCTTTTATAATTTTAAGGAAAGGTTGAAGACCACTACCCTAGCGTGGTGTCCAAATAATAGCAATGTCACCCACAAACACCTAGTGGAAATGAGAAGGTTGGATCATGATGAGACCCCCTTTCTCTCAACCATGCAACCGAGAGCCATTACCCTGGTTTGGTGACCAGATGATGGTAATTTCATACCACTAGATATTCATGGATGTGATAAGTCAACTCATGATGAGACCTCATATCCTTCAACTAACCTTTAAGCATTTTAAATCATATTTCATTGTGGGTTCCCCTTTACTCAAAGATAAGTATTTCATTATTTGCTTGGGTGATCCCTGGGAGAAGAATCTAGAAGTTTCATACATAGGATTTTATCTTTTACCCAACATAAATCCCTCTAGGTCTTCAGCCCCTTCTTCCCATAGAATGAGGGACGACCCCTTCTTCGGTTAATACACCCTAAAATCCCAAGAGATAAGGAAATGGGGGGGAATATTGATGGAAAGTGGTAAGTATGGTTTGAAATGATACAATGGCTCTTGAAGGGAGTTCCTAGTAGAAAACCCATCCCCAAGGAATATCACTTACTAGGGCACAATGTCAATCACTAAGGTGAAGCGAGGAAAAAGGCATAATGTCCAAGAATATATCATGAAATCTAGAAAAATCTAAGATACAACATACTCAAATGGCTTAAATATTGAAATGATGCTTACCATAATATTGACTTGTACCTCATGGATAAAGGCCCACTGCCTTCCAGAATCTAGCTGATGTGGTGGATTCCATATGAAAATATGCGACCATCTGTGGTGGTCAAGAGGGTCTCCATTTGTGCAAAAGGATATTGTTGTTCATGTAGTCTCTCGGCACTCCATATCTGCAACACGAGGGCCTCAAGACATAATATCCTTATTTATCCACAAAATGGGGATAACACAGTCCACACAAATTTTTCCTTCACTCCACCCTTGGTCACCTACCTTAGGGCGCAAGCAATATGAGACAACCCCAACACAAACTTGCGGTAGAAGTTGGTGAGGCCCAAGAAGCTGTAGAGATCAGTCATTGTCTTTTTGGCTGGCCAATATCGGATGACTTGGATCTTGGATGGATCCACATGCACACCTTTCTCATCCATGATGTATCCCAAATATTGGATTCTCTGCATGTCGAAGGAACACTTCTCCAAATTGGCATACAACTTGTGTTGTTGCATATGAATCAAATGTTCCTCCCAAGTTTTGTCGAAGATGAGGATGTCATCCAGATATACGACCACAAAGGAGTTTGTGAATGACTACAATATGTCATCCATCATCCGCATGAATGTGTTTGGGGCATTAGTCAAGCTGAAAGACATGACCAACCACTCAAAGAGAGCTTCTTTAGACTTGAAGGTTATCTTCCATACATCAGTTTGCTCAATTGAGACCTGGTGGTATCCTGACTTCAGATCAATCTTACTAAAAAACTTGGCTCCCTTGAGATGATCAAAAATATCATCAATCTGGGGGAATGGGTACCATTTATTGATTATGATCTTGTTCAAGGCTCTATAATCAATACGAAGTCACCATGTCATGTTCTTCTTCTGTACCAGAACAATTGGGCTTCCACAAGGCGAGGAAATTGGTATGATGTGGCCGTTCGGAAATAGATCTTGGATATGACATTTGATTTCTTCATTATATATAACAGAACGCATGTACACAGGGCCATTAGGTAGAGAAGCATCGAGTTTCAAATCAATTGAGTGATTTATTTGATAGTGCACAGGCACCTGAGTAGGTGAGGAAAATATGTCTTTTTTCTCTTCTACTATCTTGTCCACCTACTTTTGTTATGTAGAGAGACCCCGTGTAGAGGTTTTGGAGGTTGCAGTAACCTTCTTTTCACCTTCCGACCGAACCATAAAGAAGAAAAATCTCTTGATCTAAGAGACCAACTTTTTTCACTACTTCTTGAAGATCAAAGAGATCGCATCAGTTGGGACTACCTCCAATACCCTTTAGAGTTGATCTCCCAAAGTAATAATGACACTACGGGGCCTAGATTCATAAACAACATGATGCTTCCACATATATAATTGTCCTAACAAAACATCACAAACTTCAAGGGGGAAACGTCACACAATACCTCATCTTTGAAGGGTTTGATGTCGTAGTGTAAGCGATATTGTTGGATGACATGGATGTCATGTCCCTGGCTAAGACAATCTATGGTGTATTGTTGAGGATGTGACATCATTGTCAAGTTCAACCACTTGACGACCTCTGTTGATATTAGGTTCTTCTGGCTACTACTGTCAATGATGAAATGGAGTGGACTCCCCTTCACCCACATATGTTAGTGGAAGAGGCACTCTCCTTCTTTAGGCTCCTTTGGTTCCTATGGATGGAATTTTGCGGTAGTGATGGTGACATTGGGTCTTGCTTCAATGAACCATTTTCCCTTTTCCAGTTCTGAATCAAAGTCTGATTCAACATCTAAATATGAGGCTTTTGTTTCAGCCAACAATGATTGTTTAGAGTCACATTCATCAGTATTGTGCCAAGGGATTTTGTGGAACTCGCACCACTTTATAGTGTCCTTCTTCGACTTCCCATTACCCTTATTTGTTGGTGGCTTGGACTAGTTGTCCTAGGACTAGCCATCCTTTCTCTATCCATTTCCTTAGTAGTTAGGGCCACCCTTACCGAGCTTCTTCTACGATAGGTTTGTAGAATTGAAATATCACTTATTCTTTTTCTTAAACTTCTGCTAGATCTTGACAACATATCAGTAAGAAACTTTCAGTGAGGATATGTCTAGGAGCTCCATATTTGTTTGTATGTACCTATGTAGGCCAATGCGGTACTTTAAAACTAGGTTCTACTTAGATTCTTTAATACCAAGCTTTATGCACAAGGTATGGAAGATGTTGGTGTACTCTGTCACTGTCTGGTCTCTCTCCTGACATATATTTGTCCACCTCATGTACTAGTCATCATAGTTTCCAATATAGCAGTATTGCCCCTTGAGGGCATCAACATAATCCACCCAAGTGGGTCCTGGCCAAAAAATTGCAGACTCATCCTAGACATGTTTCTCACCGTAAGTCTCCCACCGATCTATGACATGGGAAAGGGCCTTACGGAGCACGAAGGTGATTTTTTCATTGTTAGTAAAATTTTGGACAGAGAAATAACCCTCTAGTAGAATTAACCATTTTTCCAAAGTGTCAGCATATATCTAGTCTTCAAATAAAGAAATATCAAAGTTAAGTTGTAACTTAAAGGGAGTCACACCTATGAAGTGGTTGTTGGTTAAAGGTTCCTCCATCATTTTTGGAAATCGTCAAAGGATCTAGGTGAAATTATCCATCATATTGTTCCTCTGTCACATTAGGGCTTCCTCGAGCAACAGTTTGATAGGATCTCCTACTCCATTTTCCCTCTTTTCTTCCACCATGGGAGGTTTCTTGGGAAGGAGAGAGAGGTTTTCCTCAAGAGAAACAAGATCGAGACCCAAATATCTATACCCTGACCTTGTTGGGGACATGCACTAAGAACGACAAGTAGCATACTGCTTTAATACCATTGATCTAGATTATTTTGAGAACAAAATGAAGGAACAAATATAGCAGAGATATAACAAGAAAATACATGGAGATATTGCAAGGAACACAATAATACAATAAAACTCAGATTCTATTAATGATTGTCTGGAATACAAAAGACTGTAAAATGCAATGCACACAAGATAACTAGAATGGTGGTAGCTTATCTTTGGAGAGAGATGTGTCGGCTATGCTCATTCGCAATAATATGATTACAGTGAGGCTCCAAATTCATTTTTAACATAAATCATAAATTAGAAAATCCTAAATATCGAAAACCCTAACCTCGAAAGATGACACGCCAAAAGGTTTGTCAGCGCCAATGGGGGTAGTTGATACGTCAACTTCTTGAGGATGCAACTTTTGCATACTATGTTTGTTTGGGGCACTTGGTAAATCATTGGAAAGCTCTAGCCGAGGAATACATATTCCAACAACTCATTAGTTCCCATCACTGTCAAGTCAAAAAAACGTTGTTTAGGGCCTCAAAACGACCCCGAAAGTTTGGGACCTGAAAAACTGGCAAGATGGAAATTGTAATTTGAGCTAGTGGAATAGGTGAGTGGCCACCAATGTCGACCTATATCATAGGGATAATTTTAGCACAAAGGATTTTGTCTATGTTTCTCAATACATGCCAATCTTTCGAAATCAAAATCAAAACCATAATATAGATTGAATGAAAATGATTAACCTTGCTTTTGTATTAGTATTAATTATTTGATAATAAATTGAATTAAAACCTTGATATCAAGGATGGAAGGAGAATTTTAAGGTGAAACAAAATACCAATCAGTAGAAGCAAAGCGACAGAGAACATTTCCCACAAACCACAAATTACGCGTTGAGTATGTTCTTTGAAATTGGGTAGTTTTCTAAAAAGGTACCACTATTTATTATGATAAATAATTGACATTGATTGTGATAAAGAAAGATGTGGGCCATGGAAGTTGGGAGGTTATATTCGTCAAAGTGTTGTAACATCAAGAAAATAAAATAATGTGAAGTGGAGGTCCATGAAGAGCATTGGATACACAACACTTAAACCATTGGTTTTTTCCCCAAACCAATTAAAAATTTGGTTGGAATTCTTTGTTGGATCTAAAACTGTGATTCCAACAATTATAGATTGTAATATTAGACTAATTTTGGGGCTTTGAATCTACCCAAATGTTTAAAATTATAATTTGAACAATAGAAACTACCATTTGAGCAATTCTTCTTCCACCGAATTCCAACGGATATGGGGGCAGGGCATTCCAACACATATGGGACTATCTCAGTGTTGGGTAGCCGACATCGTCTAAGAAGTAGATAGTAAGTGGAGGTATGTAATCTATAGATCAAGATATTTTTAAATTGAGGTGGAATGAATATATGAGTGTGGGATAAAAATCATTCAAACCGCCCCACTTTTTTGTTTAATTTTGTCTCTAAATATAGTTGGAACTATGTTGGAAGTAAGAGATTTTCTTATGTGATGATAACTTTTCCCATGAATTTCATTTTTAACCATAATGGAAAATTTGAATTCATTTCAAAGGAGCCTACATCGAGGCTAGGAGAATGTACATCCATCAAAAATCAAATATAATTCTAAGACTATACTAAGCTCTATACATACAATGTTATACTTTAAATCTTCTTCTAGAGTTCCAGGTGATTCCACTAGTGACTTTATTAACAGACTGACCCAAAAAAATTTCAATTTGAAAGAAAATTCACATGTTTAGGGGTGGACATTGCCTTGGGCTTCCTACCCCTCTTCTGAGTGAGGGGGAATTGGTTCCTCAATTTCCATGGGGTCTTTTTTCTGGCAAAATATTTCCTCCTCCTTTATACCTACTTGTAATGAATTTCCAGAGCCTGGGTTGTTGGAGGTGAGAGAAAGAGATTCCAAATGCAAAGATATAACCAAGGATCAAAGCATGTTGCATTCAACTTCCAAAGAGTCGATTTGTTGATTTTGTAGGAGAATGAGAGTCATAATGTTTGTGTTCTACGTAGCACTGACCTGCTCCAACTACGTGATTTTGGAAGAGAATAAAATGAGAGATATGTTTTTTTCCTCGGAGATTTCTTCGTGCCTCCAAATAATTATATGAACCTTCTTCAACTCTGAATTATCCATGACTGTAGTGGAAATACCTTTCACAATGAAACTGAATTAAAAATGTTTGGACCAAACAAACCCCCAATAACAACTCTTGTTGCCAATCTTTTGATAGGATAAAAGAAATAATAGATCTCTATTACAATTGTTCATTTCTAAAACTTGAAAATTATCAAGAGTAATAGAAACAAAAAATACAAATCGAGGAACTAGGGTTTTCCTAGTCGAGAGGAAGGAAATTACCTGCATTGAGGATCTGGAGTTACCCGAATCCAACTCCCACGGAAACCTCTACCCAGTACCTTCAAAACAAATTATATTCACACACTAAAACTCCACAGATACCCTTAAACCCTAACCAAACTCTCTACCTATTCCACTAGTCCTCAAGATGCAGATCGAATTAAACAAGAGAAAAACCAATGGTACCACAAATTCTGCATTGTCCCATATATCAATGAGACCTGCACTAAGTGGCATTTAATTTCCATGAGCGAGCCTTAATGAACCATATGTGAGAGCTGCAGAGGCCATATTCCATCCATCCTAAATTTACCTCCAACTGTTTATGCGTAGATAATGTTTATTTATTTGGGTTCCATTTAATTAATTAAGGAATTGGGGTGAAACTCGGAACCCCATTTTTCATTAAGGAGCCAATATCAAGGGACGAGGCCACCTTGAACCAATAATTTGCTTCTCCATTAAGCTCTCTTTTAATGTGATAAAATGATATTTTGTCAAAGTATGGAATGATTTTCTTGATGCTATAGACGAGTAAAATCAATTCCGCCCCCAACTCTTGGATAAGTTTGATCCCTCACTATTGTAATAACCATCATTGAATCTTCGAGCACTATCGAAGTTCTCATACCTTCTTCCTTGGCAATGATGGGACCCCACCACAATGAATAGGATTATGTGAGATTGTTTGAGACATTTACAAACTCAAATGTGTAATAGACTACCTTTCTTCCACCGGGATCATGGATACTCACCCCCGCACCTGCCACCCCTCTTTTCCCATGGAACTTTTCCCTTGGGATTTTTGGCCAATTTTAAGATGACTCGAATCGTTGGTATTTTGAAAAACATTCATAACACATGGAACATTGGCTTACCAGAAAAATGAGACTCACCAGAAATGGGGTGACTTGAGCGTTGGGTAGTCGACACAAAAGATACGATATAATAAAGTGTGTATTATGTATGAGTCAACTAGCCAAAAAATATAAAAAGAAAAGAAACTAAGATGATACATTTAGTGTGTAAGGGTGGGATTAGGGATGGAATTTATTCGATGAATTACTCATTATAAAATAATTCCGTCGATAAACATGGTTAAATTTTTCCAATGACCATAATCAAAATTTGTTGAAATGCCATTTATGAATATAGAATAGCTTTCCTTGAATTTTTTTGTAATTTTTTTCTTAATTTTTTTAACAAATCATTATCGAGCATTAAAATGACATCACTATAATGTCTTGATATATTATCATTGCTTATAAAAATAAAAAAATTTAAACAGTAACCCTCCTTATTTTTTGGTCGGAGAATTATTTCCCCCCATTCTCCATATCTCATTACCACAATATATTTGTATCCATCGATATTAATTTTCAATATTGAAGTTAATGGATTATCACTCCCTAAACATGTCACTTTGAGAATTATGAGGTTAGATGTTAAAAGCAACATCATAAGGTATCATCCTATTAAGAATTGAACCTAAGTCAATCACAAAAATCATTAGATATGTATGTGTTTGGGGGGAAGGGGAACAATGAGGTTTAGGAAAACCCTAGCTCTTCATTGAACTCAGCTCTGGTTTCAATCGATGGTGGTGAATTCTGATGGAGATGGTTGGGGATTCTAGGCATAGTTTTCAGTTGTTATGACCAACGCATGAGACTTAAATCGACACCTAGGTTATTCATTGTATGGTGGCAGTGGATCGTTTTTCTGGTTGAGGTTTTAGGTTCTAGATTGTGAGGTGGGGATGTGGTTCATGCATGTGATAGGTATTTGGTCGATGTTGTGATAGATATATTTGTAGTATTCTAAACGCTCTACCTTTTGGGGGTTTTCTGACCACTTTTTCCATTTGATTTTGCCCAAAATCTGGTGATGAATGGTTGGATCTGCATATTTGAGTGGCTAAGTTTGTCTCATACGAGTGCCCGGGGATTTTTCAGCATGAAGAATCCATTTATGGATTCAAAAAGAAAATTTAAACAACAAAAAATAGAGATTTTGTCCAAATTTACATCGTCGGATTCCAACCAATTCCTGTCAGAAAACCTAAAAGGTAGAACATTTAGCCAATGAGGATATATTTATTTCAAACCCCTCTCATCCTATATGGATAATGATATCATGGATTATGAGGAGGATGCAAGTAACGTTGTGAAAATATTCATGTCATATGGGGAATTTAAAATTGTCCAACATAGTAGACAAGCCTCTCTCGAGGTGGATCCTGGACAGTTGGATATTATAATAAATGGTGATCCATCGTATGTGTATTCAAAGATGGGTCTTGAAGTTAATAAGGTGGTTGGCAATGGGAATGGGTATTTGGATGTATTCCCTCCACTATACTCCTCCCACGCATCCAAAAATGTGGTGGAAGGGAACATGATTTCTCACTCTCACCATGCAATTCTTGTTGATCCCCCTTGTCGGAAAAACCTCTCTTCCTAGTGTTTCATTGCCTAATTTTGGTTTTATCCATGTACAACTGATCCAGGTGGATATTGGTGGCCACGGGAAGACAAAGAAGGACACCGAAAAATAGGGCGATTTCCACAAAAGCCCCTGGCACAACACCGATGAATGTCGCTCAAAACAGTCATTGGTGGTCGAGATCAAAGACAAGGAGTCGAACCCTGATTCAGAATCCGATTTTGAAAATAATAGTAAAGGACGGATCATTGACGTAGACCCCACTGCTATTGTCGCAACCGCAATAATTCAACCAGAAGAACCAACAGATCCTGAAGAGGGGGAGTGCCTTTTTCATTCACATATGTGGGTGCAGGGGACCCCGCTGCATTTTATTGTTGATAGCAAAAGCCAGAATAACCTCATCTCAGCAGAGGTCATCAAACAGTTGGGATTGTCGAAAACACCACACCTGCAACCATACAACATCAAGTGGCTTTACCAAGGACGAGATCTCTGTGTCAGCCAACAATGTCGATTGTCATATGACATCCATCCCTTCAAGGATGAGGTATTATGTGATGTTGCCCCATTGGATGTCTGTGATGTTCTCTTGGGCCAGACATATATGTGGAAGCGCCATGTTTTTTATGAGTCTTGACCCCGTAGTGTCATTGTTACTTTGGGGGGTCATCTCTATAGAATACCAAAGGTAGTTCTGACTATTGTTCCACCTAAAAAGTGCTGCAAGGTAGTATCTCATACTGCAAAATTTAGCTTCTTCACAATCTGTTCAAAAGGAGAACAGAAGGACACTGTAACCACTACAGCCTCGCCCCAAGCACCTTCTATCCAATAGAAGCAGGTCGACAAGGCTGCAACAAAGTGCAAAGATTCCTTCTGCACACTGTCCTCTCATGTATCTCGACTTGTTGAACAACCTCAACCTCAACAGGTTCTTGACATACTTCCAGAAACTGAGCAACGCAATGTCTCTAGCAATACAAGCAACTCACCAAGATGCAGATCCAACAAACGCTTTTCCCTCTCCCCCGGGAACTCAACGCAATGGAGACCATTTCTTCCTAAGGAGGGAGGATTTATCCAGGTGGATATCTATGGCCACCCACCTTTTTCGACTATCTCAAAACAGTTTTCTGACAATTTTGGCAATTTGCTATTTTTAGCAGGTTTTAACTCCCGGGGCCATTTTGAGGGCCTAAATGAAGGTTTTTTGAGATCGAGGTTCTAAATGATAATTGAAGGCATTATTGAGCCCCCAAAATGAATCTCCTTGACGATACCTTTCCAACGAGCTATCACACGCCTAAAATGGAGATTGTATGCAAAAGTTACAACCCCAGGAAGTTGATGTACTAACTTACCCAAATGGGGCCCACATGACTTTTGGCGCTTTATCTCCTAGGGTTAGGTTTTTGGATGTCTAGGGTTTTTGGCATTCATGTTTTATTGTAAAAATTCCTTCAGAGCCTCATTGTACTCATCTTCTTGAGAATGCGAGTAGCCGTCACATCTCTTCTCAGAGATAAGCTGCCACCATTCTAGCGAGTCTTTCACTCTGTATTTTTACAGTCTCTGTATATTTCTTTCATTAATAGAAATTGTGTATTACTATATATATGTGTTTATGGTTGCATCTATGATACATTTCTGTTATATTATTGAATATCTGTGATATCTCTGTGCATTTCTTTATTATATCTCCGATCTCATTTCGTGCCGAAAATAATCCGGATCAACAACAAGAGAAGGGTCAGAAAGGAAAGTGTTGGAGGGTGAAGCGAGTCCAAATGGTGATTGGTAATGTTGTGGCCATGGGGGACATCCTAGATTTGTTAGTCAGAATGGTAGTGGGCCATTTTTGTGGGAACTTTGTTTGCCCTTCGGTGCTACAATCTTGGATTGACGAGATCTAAACAGAGGAATTAGGCTATCGCCAATAATATCATATCCTTTCCTATTGGTGGAATTTTTTTATCTTCAAATCAAAGGACTTGGAAAGGATATTCAAAATAATGTGGGGATGGGGTCCCTCTGGACTCATTCTTAAAGAATAGGCAGTAAACATTGATCTAGCTCAAGACCCCCTAGCACTTGCAAAAGTGTGGGGAATCTTACCCAACCTTTTGTTGTTGTTTTTTAAAAGAGGACATGCTAAAAGAAAATGCTAGCAAGTTGGGGGCCTTCTATATTTTGAACCTGAATGGGAGTAAAAAACTGATAGACGTTGGGCATGGTTGCAGATCGAAGCCAAACCTAGAGAAGGTTTAGTGGATGAGCTTGAATTGGTTTGTGTGGGTTTTTCTTGGCGTCAGAGAGTTGACTATTTGAGGGTGCCCTTTCATTGCTACAGGTGTCACGAGGTTGGACACCTCCAATCTCAGTGTCATAGACCTCCTTTGATTTTTCCTCCGTTCAAAAAATTCTAGAAGAAAAAAAATCAGTAGGAGGACAATGAAGCTGTTAGAGGATGGGAAAATCATGTGAACATGGGATGCAAGAAGAAGAAAATAGACGGGAATTCAGATGCTCTTGAGCCTCCTTCCTTTCCAAATGCAGATGTGGATGGTAATATTTCAGGCTCTTCCTCCTCATTTCCATATAAAGAAGTTAATTTGTTTCCAGAAAAATATTCTATGTCTCTTGTGCATGTGGCTTCTAAGAATCTAGCCGCCATTCCCCCTCCAAGTCATGTATCTAAAAAAACTCCTATATTCCTATGGTGGGGCATTCAAATATTAAGTTTCCCCTTTGTCATGTCTCAAGCCCAGGGAATTTTCCTCCTACTCCTCAAAGTCAAGGCCCTCTCAAACTTTTCTCTCTCGTCTCGTCATATTCCCTCATGTCTTGAAATTTGGTTAAATCATACTACCTTTTAAGTTCAAAGGTCAAATCAAAGGCAGTGAGCTCCATTGTTGGGGTTTGGCGTAGGATACGGAAAGTGTGGGCCAAGTGGGAAAAAATTCTGACATTACCCTAGCCCAAATTCAAGAAAAAAAAGACATTAGGAATGGGAAGCGATCTACCATTTTTTGGGCCCTTACATTGGGGACAACCCAAGTAGGGGTTTACCATTGAT
>ML777404.1:542572-557897 GCA_009831015.1 Picea engelmannii | reverse complement strand
TTTCATAGTATCAATTCAGTTTTTTGTTTAAAATACAAATCCACGTTGTAGTCTCTTTTCCTAAGGAATATCTACATACTATCAAGACCCGAAATATCCCATCCTTTGCTATGAAAATTGATCTCTCCAAAGCATATGATAAATTAATTTGGATTTTTATGCATCTTACATTAATCCAAATGGGCATGAATCTTCATTTAGTGAAGTGGATACTGAGTTGTATCTCAACTTGCAATCTTAATTATGGCTCTCCTTCAAAGTTTTTTCAGTATTCAAGAGGTCTCTGGAAAGGGTGTCCATTTCTCATTTTCTCTTCATAATCGTGGTTGAGGGATTAAGTAAGCTCATCCAAAATGAAAAATCAACGGAAGACTCAAAGGTTTGCAAATTTATGAAACACTTTTTTAACTCATATATTATTTGTTGATGATATTATTTTTGGTGTAGGATCTCAAAAGGAGTTTGAAGTTTTAAGAGATATACTGAGTCTTTATTGTCAAGCTACAAGAATGGAGATAAACCGGGTGAAATACTCAATGAGAACTCATGCTCTCAGCAAAGATCTTAAGTCCCAATTGAGGTTCTAAGATCTTAAGATCTTCCCATATATGCAAATAAAAATAAAAGCTAGTTTTAAATACTTGGGTTTTCATTTAATTCCATATTCTTATTCCTTCAGAGATTGGATGTGGCTCATAAAGAAAATTCAGGTTCAAATTAAAATCTAGGTCAACACATGGTTTTCGTGTGGGGGATTTTTGGTTCTAATAAAATAGGTGTGGTGTATTATTTCATTGTTTTGGGTATCAATCGCTAAAATCCCAAAAGGGATTTTATCTAAAATCAGAAAACTTTGTTTCAATGTTTTGTGGTCAAGTAAAAAGGAGGTCGATGGTATCTCGTTGGTGAGATGGAAGAAATTGCAATGCCAAAAGAATTTGGAGGGTGGGGGATAAAAAAATTGTTTAGATTTAATAAGGCTTTAGTTGAAAAATCCTTTGGAGACTAATTCATAATCAGATGTTGTGGGGGAAATTAATGTCAGCAAAATATCTAGCATGATCAACATTTGAAGAATGGATGCGTAAATCGCGAAAATTGGTTTTAAATAGTTTGATAGTTTAAAAAACGATGGTTTATGCTTTCCCATTGATTGGGTATTGGGTTGTGTGGAAAATTGGCAGTGGTAGAAAGATATGTATTGGCAAGGACCCTTGATTTGGTGCAACAGGGGTGCATAAATTATCAGAGGAACCAGTTCATCATCTTCACAATTTGGGTATTTATACTTTGAGGGATGCTACAGGCAGTTCCTCTTGGCATGGAGAATAGGAACTTGGTTTAGTAGAATTCCACGTGGAATCATGGGTCAATTTCACTATAAATATTAAAGAAAATGTTATCACTCTTAATGATGAAAAGCATGGTTATTTGTGTCGGGTACGCAATTCCTTATCTGGTAACTATTTTGTGAAGCGAGGATATCTAGAATTGGCTAAGACAGAGTTTAATGGTGCAAATAAGTGGTCATGGCCCCTTATTTGGAAGTTGCATTTCCCATGAAAGATGCAATTTATGTTGTGGTTGGAGCTAGAGAACAAATTGCTAACATTGGAAATTGGTCTACGTAGGGGTTGGATAGTTCCAAGTCGATGCACAATGTGTAGGTCAAGCGAGGAGATGGCCTCCCATATTTTTGTTCTTTGTTTTTATGCTCATTGGGTCTAGGGGTATATTGCCTCCTTTTTTAAATTAACAGTTGAAATTTTGGTATTTTGTACAAAAGAATGGTTTGCTTCATGTATGGAGTCAAAATATTTAAAGGAGTTCATATCCCTCCCTTGAATCTTTGTATATTTCATATGGTGGGACAGAAACCCGTGTATCTTTCATAATTGTTTCATTACTAAGGAGGTCTTGGTGGGTTTTATTTATAAACAAGCGTGTGAATTTAAAATGTCTCTAAAAGCACCTGAAAAGCAAACTCCTATCATGCCATAGCTAGTAAACAATATCTCATGGGATTTTTTCAATGGTGCAAACATGGACCATCTTCCAAGATGCAAGACTTGTTAATATGTGATTGTTTAACCATAGACAACATCACAATATTGTCACCCAACCATAGACACACATCCACCCCTGAGCACCGTAAGCTTTGACATATAGAATAATTCTGGAAGAAGTACCATACCCAATAGATAACCAAGAGATAGCGCACATTTATCCAAAGGTAGAACACCAAGAAGAAAGTCAAAAACCATAAACCAAGACCAATACCTAGTTGTAGTCGTTGCAGTTGCACTCCTCTTCTAGACTTGAGCACCACTTGACTTGTGTGAGCTTGTGAGTGAATGTGTTTCCAAATGAGTTCAAGTGCCCTCTATTTATAGTGATGTTTGTCACCTGTCTAGTCTGACTTCTCCTATTAGAGGATAATACTTTAATATTAATTATTTTATTAGCCAACTTGTCTTGTAGGATTTCTACACATCTGTTTAGGGTTTCTCTAGCTTTCAAAATATTCTAACCTAGTCAGAGGTTACACATGGAGGTTGATACCTCCCACAACTACCATAATATCAACACTCCCTCCTAGCTAGGGAGGTATTAACATGTAGTATCATCATATCCACATAGGCTATCTCATGAACAACATCACCACTATCAGTATCATCTGATAGCATCCTTACATAGAAAATATATCATCATCTGCATCATCTCTTGAGGCCATACTCCATTTGAGTAATTGGGCATGATGTTGAATAAGTCATGTAGTGCACTCAACAAAGTGTCTCGCATAAGTCACTCACTCAACAGAGTGATACAAGGAACATTCTTCTAATATGGACATACATCCTAGAAGAATGATTATCCTAACAGATGATAAATGCCACACAATGGATGTTGGGCATGTGTTATATTCAAACGTGTCTCTCAGATATGAAGATGAAGAGAAAAATCTGACTGTGCCTCTCGGATTCAGTATTACTGAATGTGTCAGAGGAAGCTACAACCAAGGATTTATGGGATAAGTTAGGGAAGTTGTATCATTTGAAGTCCCTAGTAAATAAAATATTCCTAAGATATTATTAGGTTTCTTTTCAATTTACTAGATAACCATAGCATATATAGGATCACTAAGAGAAACACAATCACAAGAGACACATCATTTATCCTGAGAAACCCTCATGGGGGAGAAAACCCAACAAACAAATACTTATTATAGATAGCCAATACAATGCCAAGAGAATAAACCAAACACTACAGAAAGTACCCTCCCAAGTAATGCACCTCTCTCTCTTCCTTCTTCTCCAACTGCAGCTCCAAACTTGCATTCTGGATGATCGAATAAGTGAGTGAAAAAATGAGGCACTGGTCTCCTTTATTTATACAATCTGGCAGGTGTTAAAAGGAAGTGTATTTTCACTGGCATGGCCCACTTCTCTTTCTGGGTGGTTAGAACCACTTTAATTTATTTTGGGGGTCGACTTCTCATTTTTCATATTACAATTAGGGTTTGACCAATCCGCAAAATGGGATTTGGTCATTTACAATGCCTGACATGATCAATCCACAAAAGGGGATTGATCTAATGAATAATACATCAATAATAAATAGAATACTTTTTGCAGTTACAATATTTCAACACTCCCCCTTAACAAGAAGGGTATTCTACAACAACATCAGGCAAGAGAGAGGGAAACATCATGAGCAGTGGAACACTGACTGGCGTATCTATAAATCATCGAAATTTTTTCTCATCATAAATATCATCAACAACATAGCAGAAAGGCTGGAGCATCATCAACATCAACACTAGGTTGAGAGTCTTCAACACAAAGCTGGCATCACACTACGAGATTGACAACACAACATCATCAACACGAAGTTGGCATCACAACACGAGGTTGGAAACACATCATCAAATCACAAGGTTGGAAACAAATCATCACATCTCGAGGTTGGAAACACATCATCACATCACGAGGCTGGAAACACATCATCACAATACGAGGCTGGAAACATCATCATCACAGCACGAGGCTGGAAACATCATCACAACACGAGGTTGGCACACCATCACAACATGAGGCTGGCAACATCATCACAACATGAGGTTGGCACATGATCACAACACAGGGCTAGCACATGATCACAACACGAGGCTGGCACATCATCAACACGAGGTTGGCATCATAGCACTAGGCTGGAAACACAACACTACTCCCCCTTTCGAGGGAGGTCCTTATGGACTACACCAATCTTATCTCGAAAGTGCTCAAACTTTACACGAGATAGAGGCTTGGTCAACACATCAACAACCTGTTCATCTGTGATAACATATTGGATATTTATGGCTCCTCTCTACACCATATCACGGATGTAATGATATCAGATCTCTATGTGTTTTGACTTGTCATGGAAGACAGGGTTCTCTATCATCTTTATGAAGCTCTAGTTATCACATAGGATCATGGTTTCTTCCATCTCTAGATCGAATAGACCTGTCAACAACTTCCGAAGCCATATGGCTTCACAATTGGTAGAACATGCAGCAATGTATTCTTCTTCTACCGTGTTGAGAGAAATGCTTGATTTCTTCCTACTCTGCCATGATATCATGGTTGACCCCATACTGAAACAACATCCTGAAGTTCTCTTTCTATCAGAGACACTTCCATGCTAATGTGAATCAGTATAACTACTCAGTCTGAAGTCATGATCTCCATCATAATTGAGACCACAATCTAATGTACCCTTATGGTACCTCATCACATGTTTTTCAATAGTCAAGTGAACATGTTTGGGCTCTACCAGAAACTGACTCAAGGTGTTCATAGAAAAACATATATCTGGCCTGGTGTTTGTCAGATACATAAATGATCCAATGGATTGTCTATATAGTGTAACATCAATCAATTCTGATGAAGTGACAACCAGGAGCTTCAACTTTGTTTCCATGGGTGTATTCATGGACTTGCACTCCAACATATCAAATCTCTTCAGTATTTCAACTGCATACTTCCCTTGGTTGAGGAAGATCCTCTTTGGGATCTGCCAGACCTTAAGACCTAATAAATAGTGCATTAGGACAACGAGCTTTTTCTTACAATCAGTGATGATATTTTCTTCTCTAGTTAAGAATAAGTCATCCACATACACCAGTAATATAATAGGCGCATCATTCATAACCTTGAAGTAAAGGTTAGGATCATCTTTACTCTTGGTAAAGCCCAAGCTTGTCAGAAAACTGTCAATCCTTCCATACCAAGCTCTAGGAGCTTTCTTTAATCCACACAGAGCCTTCTTCAACTTGCAGACATGAGTCTTCCTATATTCAACTTCAAATCCTTGAGGTTCTTCTATATACACTTCTTCTTTAATGACACCATTCAAGAAGGATGTTTTCACGTCCATCTGGTGTAACTTCCACTTCATCTTAGTTGTAAGGGCTATGATGGTTCTGATTGAAGCGTATCTGGCTACAGGAGCAAACGTCTCTTCATAATCAATTCCTTCCTTTTGAGAAAATCCACGAGCAACAAACCTTACTTTATATTTTTCAATAGTTCCATTAGCAACATGTTTTATTTTGAAAGTCCATTTGGAAGATACCACATCCTTGCTCTTCGGTCTGGGAAATATTTCCCATACATAATTATTTATGATGGTTTGGTATTCTTCTTTCATGACATCTGCCCATTCTTCCTTTTGAATGGATTCTTTAAAGTAGGTAGGTTCCTTCTCTAAGAGATCACACATCAAAGCCGTATAATTGGAGAATGGCTTAGGTTTATTCACTTGTCTCATGTTTCCTTCGGGGACACCATACTTCTCTCCATATTGAATAAGTTCCCTTGCCTAGGATGGATTTCTCTTGTGGGGGATCATCATCTGGGGAGGTTCTTGAGATTCTATTATTTCATGGTCTTCTAGAATCTCCTCATCACGGGAAGCTATGAATTCCCTCACTGGTTTTACAACTTTGGGAGCTATAGGTTCCTGTACATATACTTCTTCAAGCTGGCATCTTCTTGATTTCTTGAGTGTTTCATCTTCATCAAAGGTTACATCCATTCTGATCTCAATATGATGGTAACCTGGTATATAAACTCTGAAGTCTTTGGAGACCTCACAGTATCCAACAAATATTCCCTTCTTTCCTGAAGGGTCCAACTTGGTTCTCTTCTCTTTTGGAATATGTATAAATACTAGGCAGCCACATATTTTCAGATGGCTTACTTTTGGCTTCTTTCCAGAGAACATCGCTTTAGGGGTGTTGAACCCAAGTTCACTATGGGACAATCTGTTTTGTACATATATTGTTTTTTTTGTTGCTTCTTCCCATAAGCGCATTGGAATATCTTGATCATGGATCATGGTATTCACTGCTTCCATTATAGTTTTGTTCTTTCTTTCTGCTACACCATTTTTTTTAGGATTGTAGGGAGTGGTGAGCTCCCTCTTGATATTGGCATCTTTGCAACAATTTGCAAACTCTTTTGAGGTGTATTCTCCTCCATTATTTGACCTGAGTATCTTGATATTTTTTTCAGAAATATTCTCTATCAAGGCTTTGAATTCCTTGAATTTACTAAACACTTCATCTTTTAATTTCAAAAAGTAAACCCAGGTTTTACGAGAATATTCATCAATACAAGATACATAGTATACATAACCACTGATGGAGGATGATGGCATTGGGCCACACACATTTTAGGTAATGAGCTCTAGGACTCCTTCTACTTTACTGTCTCTCTTTAGAAAAGGGTTCTTGATGTTCTTTCCTTATGCACATCCATTTCACACACCTTCATGGTCAACCTTGAGCTTTGGTAGACATGTGAATGCCTTGCTTAAATAAGGTAATGCCTTGTAGTTTATGTGGGATAATATTCTATGCCAAAGTTCACATGGATTCTTAATGGAGTGGGCCATGGCTGCTTCTAAGTGACCCTTTAGCTTATACAAGCCACCTTCTTCTTTTCCAATAACAATTTCTTCTTCTATGGCTTTTCCTTTGGCCCACATAAGGACTTCTCCATCTATGAAGGAAACTATGAAGCCTTTATTTTCTAAAGATGATATGGAGAGTAGATTCTTTGTCAAACCTGGTACATATAGTACATCCTTCATTTTCATTGGGGTCCTTGAATCAAGCTTGTAATTTGATTCTCCTACTCCCTTGATAGGGTATTGATAATCATCTCCAAGTGTAACTTTCTTAGGAAACTTATTTTCTGAAAGGCAAGAGAGAATGTCTCTTTGACCTGTCATGTGCTTGAAAGCACCACTATCAATGAGCCAAGTGTCCTCACTAGGTGATACTGATGTTGAGAGGGCAGAGATTAAGACATAGTCTTCAATTCGTTCTTTTATCATCTTTGTGGGTGGCTCTTATCTTCAAATGCATGGGTATGGTGCCTCTTGTTTTTCTTCTTGTATTCCTCTCGTCTAGCTGGAAAATGTTTCACAATATGTCCCATCTTGTCACAATGGTAACATTGGTAGGATGAGAAATCTTTTTCTCTTCTTTGTCCTTTCTGAAACTTCTGGAATCTCCCTGGTTGAGATTCTTTATGTATGAATTGGTTTTGGGGGTGAGACTCCTTATGAGTCTCTTTCTGGAAGTAAGAATTCTTTCTTCCTCCTTTAGTTTGAGTAGCTAGGGCTTGATCTTCATCTCTTGATAGCAAATATTCTCAGTTAGCTACTCTTAATTATTCTTGAACACATTCTTCCCAAAGACTGTCAAATTGTAGTTTCTCCTTTATGGCACAAATAGCTTGGATGAATGCATCCCAAGGTCTTGTGAGACCATTAAGGGTCGTCATTATGAGTTTGTCTTCGTCTATACTATCTTCAATTGCTTCTAGATGTTCTTTGAATTTTGATATTTTGGAGAAATATTCTTGGATTGTTTCTCCTTTCTGCTTCCTTGTATTCTTGAGTTGAGTTCTTGGATTCATCTTCCGATCTATGTTCTTTCCTTCATATAATCTAGTTATGGAATCAAACATTTGTGTTGGACTCTTCTTTGAAGACACTTGAGGAATCAAGTGATCTTTGATAGAATCTGCAATGATTCTTTTGGCCCTAATTGTGTCATTTTGGTGTTTTTCTTTAGCTGCAGCATCGACAGGTTTCGATACATATTATTTAATGAATCTTTATATATCATTATCTTCAAGTATGAGTCCAATCCTATACTTCCAGGCAAAAAAATTTTCCACATCTTCTAGCTTGTCAACAAGCTTAGTGCTTGCAGAGATCTTTTACCTGGAGTTAGGAAAATGACCAACAAATGAAAATGCTCAGAATTGAATTTTGAACTTACCAGGAAGTGCACTTGGCTGAGGAAAGTAGCCTGGTCTGGTTAGATTTTAGAAAATCCAATTTTTTCCCCTTCAAACTTGACCAACAGATTTCTAGACCAGTGCTTCTAGTTTTCTGGTACTTTTGGTACTAGTGAAAACTAGGGTTCACTTTCCGGGAGTTTTATCCACTGAAAAGGTGTGCATGACTTTTGGGCTGAAATTCCTCTTCAATAAAAATCCCTAATTTCTTTGTATGACAATACTGACGTTTTTCTTTTTCCTGTGAAAGATGCTCTCTTCAGCTGAGCTCTGATACCATATTAAAGTTTAATATATTATTAGGTTTCTTTTCAATTTACTATATAACCATAAAATAGATAGGATCAATGAGAGAAACACGATCACAAGAGACACATCATTTATCCTGGGAAATCCTCATGGGTGAGAAAACCCAACAAAAACTTCCTTAATATAGATATCCAATACAATTACAAGAGAATAAACCAAACACTACAGAAAGTCCTCTCACAAGTAATGTGCCTCTCTCTCTTTTATATTCTCCAACTGCAGCTCCAAACTTGTGCTCTGGATGATCGAATGAGTGAGTGAACAAATAAGGCATTGGCCTCCTTTATTTATATAATCTGGCAGGTGCTGAAAGGAAGTGTCTTTTCACTGGTAGGGCCGACTTCTCCTTCTGGGTGGTTAGAACCACTTTAATTTATTCTGGGGGATGAATTCTCATTTTTCATATTAAAATTAGGGTTTGGCCAATCTGCAAAAGGGGATTTGGTCATTTACAATGTCCAACATGATCAATTAACAAAAGGGGATTGATCTAATGAATAATACATCAATAATAAATAAAATACTCTTTGCAGTTAAAATATTTCAACAATATCTGTTAGAATATAGAAGATGGTGTGCTCGTTTTACCATTAACGATACCCTTGTCACCCAACCATAGGCCGAAGCCTCCCTCCAAGCACCTTAACCTTGACTGAGAATTCCTCCAAAAGCAAATCCTAGGATAGATAGCCAAACAAAGGGTAGCACACCTTTCCCCAAGGATAGCACATCACAAAAGACTGATCAGATAGTCCAAACCCTAGCCAAGAGATATTCAATCCAATACTGAAAACTTGTTGTTGCTGCTGTTGCACCTGTAGCTCTCCTCCACATGTGTGCACCAGACTAGGAACTGCAGTGCACACCAAACTGAGAACTACAATTATGAGATGCTGTCAAATGAGAACTGGCACCCTGTATTTATATTGGTTCTACTAGATTTGCTAGGGCCAGATTCTCCTTCTGGATATGTGTTTGTTCAGTATATTATTATTATTTATGGCTGACTTCTTCTCTTGGAGGCTAATAACCTAATATAAATTATCTTCTTGAGCTGACAATACTTCTAGGGTTATTAGCCAACTCATTAGGGTTTCTCTTGCTTCCCGGAGTCTCCTATTCTCATCAGGTTCACACGTGGAGGTAAATACCTCTTGCAGCTACCATAATATTAACACTCCCTCCTAGCTAGAGAGGTATTTATAGGTAATGGACTTGAGCACAAAAAATACCATTTACCCGGTAGCATCAATATAGTCATCTAGACTATTTCATGACTAGATCATGAGCATCACCATCACCATCAGTTGCATCAACTCTCGAAACCATACTTCATCTGAGTAATTAGATATGATGTTGGATAAGTCACTCTCATCATAGAGTGATACAAGAGGAGTAAAATCTATGAATTGTTTTCCTTCTGGAAAATCTTTGTTCATCATTCATCTGAATGATCATTATCTCCAATAAATTGATGATAGTCTTCAAGGCAACTAGAACAAGGATAGAAAACAACTATGCCTATTCATAGTAGTACATAACTACAATCTAGTGGTACACTACCACACCAAGTAACACACAAGTACTTGATCAACAACGTATGGTTGCGAACAGTGAAACATATTCACCACAGTAGTCCTCATCTACTGTCATACAGTCTTCATAACAAACATCTGATAACAACCTGCATAGAAACAATGTTATGATATAAACTGATTTGTCTGGGTCAATCCTTCACTCACATCTATGAGTTCTGAAAGAATATCTGCCACCAAAATAGTCTTCATCTACTGTCATATGATATTCTTAACAAACATTTGATAGAAATATGCATAGAAACAATGTTATGATATAGACTGAATTATCTGGGCCAATCTTTCACTCACATATGTGAGTTCTGAAAGAATATCTGCCTCATGAATAGTGGAACATATCCACCATAGATGTAGTATATCTCTACTGTCTGGAGATAGGTAGTCTCCATAAAAATCATCTGATGCCATCTTGCACAGAAAATATTGTTAGAAATAAACTGAATCATCTGGGCCAATCTTTCACTCACATCTGTGAGATATGAAAGAATATTTGCCCTCATCAGCAAAGGGCTATCTACCCTATTCTTCTCAAACAAGGAAGAAGGATTGTTTCTGATTTCTGAGCATGGACCATTCCTCACCTTGGGCCATTCTTCCTACACTAATCAAAGTGCACCCTGGACAGAATGTATAAACCCTAAGGAATGTATGAATCTGGACCACTCCTCACCCTGGGCCATTCCTGCTACACTAATCAAAGTGCGCCTTGGAGAGAATATATAACCCTAAGGAGTGTCTGTCCTGGACCATTCCCCACCCTGGGCCATTCCTCCTACACTAATAAAAGTGCGCCCTGGAGAGAATGTATAACCCTAAGGAATTTTTGTCCCTGATTGTTGAGCCTGGACCATTCCCCAACCTGGGCCATTCTTCCTACACTAATCAAAGTGCACCCTAGAGAGAATATATAACCCTAAGGAATGACTGTCTGGACCATTCCCCACCCTGGGCCATTCCTCCTACACTGATAAAAGTGCACCCTGGAGAGAATGTGTAACCTTAAGGAATGTATGTCCTACATCAACCTCCAAAATGGACCATTCCTCATGTTAACCACAATGATAAATCGTTGTCCGGCGAGGCGGGCCAGTCTTCTTGAGTAACCCTCAAGAAGAGAGACTGCCCTAGACCACTCCCCATGTTAACCATAGTGGGAAGTCACTATCTATGATACATCAAAAATCATACTACCTCCCATGTTAACCACAATGGGAAGTCACTTTCCATCAAAAATCTCAATCCACTTTCCGAACAGGAAAGCATCTGTCCAAGATGGACTATTTTTCAAGTTTAAAGATGAATGTCTTCAATAATGTTTTCAGTGCTCCCTCCTAACTTGGAGAGTCATTTCTTCCTTTTTCAATAAGAATGAAGTTGTTTCCATGAGCTCCATCTTGAGTACGCAAACTCTTTCATCTTGGATAGAAGGTTTACCAGAATGTCTGCTTATCTGCTCATCTGTGGAGATATGTATTGGAGAAATCATTTTCTCCTTTCTGAACTTCATCATGTATAATGTATTGCTTGATGTACTTTAGTCTGGAACACTGTGAAGGCTTCATGTAGATCTGAGCAATAGATTATGTCATAGTTGGATAACTAGAACACATCCATGTGGCACTTCTTCTGTCATCATGAGATCTGATCTACTGAGTAGTCATCTTGATGTTTTATAGGAAATCTTCACCATGCTTCTATTGTGCACTAGAGGTTCTCCACCAAGTTAAATTCTTCTATCTGCATACAGGAGTGTCTTTCTGGTATGCCTCAAAGTCTTGAGATTTCTCCTCATACACTCTTTATTCAATTTCTCTAGAGAACATTCTTTGCATTCATCTGATGTAGAACTCCAACTCATGGATGTTGCAGATGATAAATGAATTATATAGAGATAAGTCTGGTGTACTGGAACAAGAAATCATCATAGTCTTATCCCTCAATCTGGGAGAACCTCTGGTTCTATATCTTGCAATTATTTTACTCATAAATATTCCATACACAATTCTTCATCACGACTTTCAGTTCTTCTATTTGATTGCTTTTATATCAGGATGGTAATCTTGTGATTCCTGATGTAATGACTGGTTATTCTGGTTTTTCTTTCTTTCTTGGAATCCTCATGTTCTTCTTCATGTTTTTCTTTAGCTCTTGGGTCCATGGAGTTTCTTATAGATTCCATGCCCTAGAGATTCCACTTCTTCCAACCATCATAGGATCATGGATTTGGATGGATAACCAAGAATACTTTAAGGCTTCTCTTCGAAGAAGTCTTCTTCTGCAGTTGAATTGAACACGTACTATCTTTTCATGGCTGCATATATATATATATATCATCATCTTTAGTGGATCATAATATTAGCTCCCTCCTAACCCACACTTCCATCAATATCCTTATTATCTTCTGCAATATATAATTTTTGTCTAACAGAGTCCACACTTCCTTTTTGTTGTCTTCTACAAAATGTCATAAGTCTTTTTCCAATTTTCTCTCGATTGCTAACTTCTTTTTGTCTTTGCTTCTTCTAAGTCTCTTCATGATTGATTTTGATTTTGGATTATCTTGTAATAGATATCACATAATATATTTCATCTTTTCTTGTATAGCAATCCTTATCTTGTTGTTCATCCATGAATATAGTTTTTCTTGGAACATTTTATCTTTCTAAGATAGATATACAAGATATGTACAGAGACGATGCAAACAAGATATGTACAGAAAATGAGGAGAGTGTTGTTTACCTTTTTAGAAGAAGAAGTGTCTTCCATCCTGCTTAGTCTTCCTTGTAGGTTCCTTTTCTTCGGCAACTGATGCTTCATGTTTCTCTTTACTTTTCTTTAGCTCGGGACAATGACTCTTGTAGTGACCATACTTTCGACAGTTGAAGCACTGTATTTCTGAAATATATTTTCTTTATTTTGGATTCCTTCTTAAATCAAACTTTATTTTGTCCCTGAAGTTCTTGAATCTTGTTGTGAAGGCTTGATCATCATTCTTCTTTTGAGGTTTCTCTTTTTCATTGATCCTTGATTCTTCTTGAGCACAACAAGTCCAAAGTTCTTCAAATGTTGGGTACTCCTTCCTTGTGTTCATGCTTGTGGTAAATGCATCCCATGTCTTGGGAAGACCATTGAGTACTATGTTCATCGATTTCTTCTCTGAGATGATCTATTCAATAGCTTGTAGTTGATATCTTAACTGGGATATCCTTACAAAGTATGATGTTATGTTGTCATCATCATTCATCTTCATGTCACAGAGCTCATTCTTTAGACTCATAACTTGTCCAATGTTTCTGACAGAGAAGAGTTTTGTTAGGGCATCGTACATCTTCTTTGATGAGTCAAGATGGGAGATGTAGGGTATCAAGTGGTCTTTTATAGAATCCACTATGATACTCATGGCATTGATGTCAACATCTTTGAACTTGTCCATAGCTACAACGTTCTACGGTTCCTTCTCTTCTCCTTCTTCAAAACTCCAGCTTCGTGATCTTTCCTTTCACAATATCCAACACTTTATTCTTAGAAAGGATGAGGTCAATCCTTGTCTTCCATGCTCTGAATTTAGAGGCTCCATCTAGCTTGTTCTCATACTTCATAGAGTTTTTCATGGCTACTTGACTTGGTCAAACCCTAGATTTGACCAGAAATCCAAACTTCACATCTTCCAGGAGATGCGCTGGGCTAGGGCACACTGATCTATCCGGAGATTAGGTCAATACATTCACTTAAGGTGCCTCAACAAGAGGTTTAGGGTTTCTGCAACTGCATCTACTAGTAACCCTAGCTGCAATGTCTTGGAAGCTACTTCTACTAGTAACCCTAGTGGCAGTTCCTCAGCGAGCTCAATATCCTAGCAGCTATGTTTCCTTCCAGCATTTAAACTGTCTGAAGGAGGCATGGGCCCATAAATTGTTAGAATATAGAAGATGGTGTGCTCATTTTACCATTGATGATACCCTCATTACCCAACCATAGGCCGACGCCTCCCTCCGAGCACCTTAACCTTGACTGAGAATTCCTCCGGAAGAAAACCCTAGGCTAGATAGCCAAACAAAGGGTAGCACACCTTTCCCCAAGGATATCACATCAAAAAATAATGATCAGATAGTCCAAACCCTAGCCAAGAGATATTCAAGCCAATACTGAAAACTTGTTGCTGCTGCAACTGCACCTGCATCTCTCCTCCACATTTGCACACCAGACTAGGAATTGCAGTGCACACCAAAATGGGAACTTCAATTCTGAGATGCTGTCAAATGAGAATTGGCGCACTGTATTTATACTAGTTCTGCCAAATTTGTTGGGGTCGACTTCTCCTTCTGGATATGTGTCTGTTCAATATATTATTATTATTTTTGGACAACTTCTTCTCTTGGAGGCTAATAACCTAATATAAATTATCTTCTTGAGCCGACAAGACTTCTAGGGTTATTATCCAACTCATTAGGGTTTCTCTTGCTTCCCGGAGTCTCCTATTCTCATCAGGTTCACACGTGGAGGTAAATAACTCCCGCAACTACCATAATATTAACAATATCCACACATGATATCTCATGAAAAACATCACCACTATCAGTATCATTTGATAGCATCGGTACACAAAAAATATATCATCAATTGCATCATCTCTTGAGGCCATACTCCATCTGAGTAATCAGGCATGATGTTGAATAATTCATGTACGCACTCAACAGAGTGTCTCTCATAAGTCACTCACTCAACAGATTGATACAAGGATCATTCTTCTAATCTGGACATACGTCCTAGAAGAATGATTGTCCTAACAAATGCTAAATGCCACACAATGGATGTTGGGTATGTGTTATATTCAAACGTGTCTCTCATATCAGAAGGCGAAGAGCACAATCTGACTGTGTCTCTCAGATTCAATATTACTAAATGTGTTAGAGGAAGCTACAACTAAGTATTTATGGGATAAGTTGGGGAAGTTGTATCAGTCTAAGTCCCTAGTAAATAAAATATTCCTAAGAAATAAGTTGTATAATCTGAGGATGAGATATGGAGACTTGGTGGCAGAGAATTTGAATGCTTTCAATA
>ML777404.1:530528-542522 GCA_009831015.1 Picea engelmannii | reverse complement strand
ATGTTTTCAGTGCTCCCTCCTAACTTGGAGAGTCATTTCTTCCTTTTTCAATAAGAATGAAGTTGTTTCCATGAGCTCCATCTTGAGTATGCAAACTCTTTCATCTTGGATAGAAGGTTTACCAGAATGTCTGCTTATCTGCTCATCTGTGGAGATATGTGTTGGAGAAATCATTTTCTCCTTTCTGAACTTCATCATGTATAATGTAATGCTTGATGTACTTTAGTCTGGAACACTGTGAAGGCTTCATGTAGATCTGAACAATAGATTATGTCATAGTAGGAGAACTAGAACATATCCATGTGGCACTTCTTCTGTCATCATGAGATCTGATCTACTGAGTAGTCATCTTGATGTTTTATAGGAAATCTTCACCATGCTTCTGTTGTGCACTAGAGGTTCTCCACCAAGTTAACTTCTTCTATCTGCATACATGAGTGTCTTTCTGGTATGCCTCAAAGTCTTGAGATTTCTCCTTATACGCTCTTTATTCAATTTCTCTAGAGAACATTCTTTGCATTCATCCGATGTAGAACTCCAACTCATGGATGTTGCGGATGATATAATGACTTATATAGAGATAAGTCTAGTGTAATGGAACAAGAAATCATCATAGTTCTATCCCTCAATCTGGGAGAACCTCTAGTTCTATATCTTGCAATTCTTTTATTCATAAGTCTTCCATACACAGTTCTTCATCACGACTTTCAGTTCTTCTGTTTGATTTCTTTTATATCAGGCTGGTAATCTTGTGATTCTTGATGTAATGACTGGTTATTCTGGTTTTTCTTTCTTTCTTGGAATCCTCATGTTCTTCTTCATGTTTTTCTTTAGCTCTTGGGTCCATGGAGTTTCTTATAGATTCCATGCCCTAGATATTCCACTTCTTCCAACCATCATAGGATCACGGATCTGGATGGATAACTAGGAATACTTTAAGGCTTCTCTTCGAAGAAGTCTTCTTCTGCAATTGAACTGAACACGTACTATCTTTTCATGGCTGCTACCATGGATATATATATATATATATATATATATATATATATATATATATAGATATCATCTTTAGTGGATCATAATATTAGCTCCCTCCTAACCCACACTTCCATTTGCATCCTTATTATCTTCTACAATATATATTTTTTGTCTAATAGAGTCCACGCTTCCTTCTTGTTGTCTTCTACAAAATGTCATAAGTCTTTTTCCAATTTCCTCTTGATTGCTAACTTCTTTTTGTCTTTGCTTCTTCTAAGTCTCTTCATGATTGATTTTGATTTTGGCTTATCTTGTAATAGATATCGCATAATATATTTCATCTTTTCTTGTATAGCTATCCTTATCTTGTTGTTCTTCTATGGATATAGTTTTTCTTGGAACATTTTATCTTTCTAAGATAGATATACAAGATATGTACAGAGACGATGCAAACAAGATATGTACAAAAAATGAGGAGAGTGTTGTTTACCTTTTTAGAAGAAGAAGTGTCTTCCATCCTGCTTAGTCTTCCTTGTAGGTTCCTTTTCTTCGGCAACTGATGCTTCATGTTTCTCTTTCCTTTTCTTCAGCTTGGGACAATGACTCTTGTAGTGACCATACTTTCGACAGTTGAAGCACTGTATTTCTGAAATATCTTTTCGTTGTTTTGGCTTCCTTCTTAAATCAAACTTTATTTTGTCCCTGAAGTTCTTGAATCTTGTTGTGAAGGCTTGATCATTGTACTTCTTTTGAGGTTTCTCTTTTGCATTGATCCTTGATTCTTCTTGAGCACAACAAGTCCAAAGTTCTTCAAATGTTGGGTACTCCTTCCTTGTGTTCATGCTTGTGGTAAATGCATCCCATGTCTTGGGAAGACCATTGGGTACTATGTTCACCGATTTCTTCTCTGAGATGATCTATTCAATAGCTTGTAGTTGATCTCTTAACTAGGAGATCCTTACAAAGTATGATGTTATGTTGTCGTCATCATTCATCTTCATGTCACAGAGCTCATTGTTTAGACTCATAACTTGTCCAATGTTTCTGACAGAGAAGAGTTTTGTTAGGTCATCGTACATCTTCTTTGATGAGTCAAGATGGGAGATGTAGCGTATCAAGTGGTCTTTTATAGAATCCACTATGATACTCATGGCATTGATGTCAACATCTTTGAAATTCTCCATAGCTGCAACGTTCTACGGTTCCTTCTCTTCTCCTTCTTCAAAACTCTAGCTTCACAATCTTTCCTTTCACAATATCCAACAGTTTATTCTTAGAAAGGATGAGGTCAATCCTTGTCTTCCATGCTCTGAAGTTAGAGGCTCCATCTAGCTTGTTCTCAGACTTCATAGAGTTTGTCATGGCTACTTGACTTGGTCAAACCCCAGATTTGACCAGAAATCCAAACTTCACGTCTTCCAGGAGATGCGCTGGGCTAGGGCGCACTGATTTATCCAGAGATTAGGTCAATACATTCACTTAAGGTGCCTCAATAAGAGGTTTAGGGTTTCTGCAACTGCATCTGCTAGTAACCCTAGCTGCAATGTCTTGGAAGCTACTTCTGCTAGTAACCCTAGTGGCAGTTCCTCAGCGAGCTCAATATCCTAGCAGTTATGTTTCCTTCCAGCATTTAGACTGTCTAAAGGGGGCATGGGCCCATAACCTGTTAGAATATATAAGATGGTGTGCTTATTTTACCATTGATGATACCCTCGTCACTCAACCATAGGCCAAAGCCTCCCTCCGAGCACCTTAACCTTGACTGAGAATTCCTCCGGAAGAAAACCCTAGGCTAGATAGCTAAACAAAGGGTAGCACACCTTTCCCCAAGGATAGCACATCAAAAAATACTAATCTGATAGTCCAAACCCTAGCCAAACCCTAGCCAAGACATATTCAAGCCAATATTGAAAACTTATTGCTGCTACAACTGCACCTACAGCTCTCCTCCACATGTGCGCACTAGACTAGGAACTGCAGTGTGCACCAAAATGGGAACTTCAATTCAGAGATGTTGTCAAATGAGAACTGGCGCACTGTATTTATACTAGTTCTGCCAGATTTGTTGGGGCCGAATTCTCCTTCTGGATATGTGTCTGTTCAATATATTATTATTATTTCTGGCCAACTTCTTCTCTTGGAGACTAATAACCTAATATAAATTATATTCTTGAGCCGACAAGACTTCTAGGGTTATTAGCCGACTCATTAGGGTTTCTCTGCTTCCCGGAGTCTCCTATTCTCATTAGGTTCACACGTGGAGGTAAATAACTCCCGCAACTACCATAATATTAACAATATCCACACATGATATCTCATGAAAAACATCACCACTATCAGTATCATTTGATAGCATCGGTACACCAAAAATATATCATCAATTGCATCACCTCTCGAGGCCATACTCCATCTGAGTAATCAGGCATGATGTTAAATAATTCATGTAGTGCACTCAACATAGTGTCTCGCATAAGTCACTCACTCAACAGATTGATACAAGGATCATTCTTCTAATCTAGACATACGTCCTAGAAGAATGATTGTCCTAACAGATGCTAAATGCCACACAATGGATTTTGGGTATGTGTTATATTCAAACGTGTCTCTCAGATCAGAAGGCGAAGAGCACAATCCGACTGTGTCTCTCAAATTCAGTATTACTAAATGTGTTAGAGGAAGCCACAACTAAGTATTTATGGGATAAGTTGGGGAAGTTGTATCAGTCTAAGTCCCTAGTAAATAAAATATTCCTAAGAAATAAGTTGTATAATCTGAGGATGAGAGATGGAGACTCGGTGGTAGAGCATTTGAACGCTTTCAATACTGTGGTAAGTCAGTTAGTATTTGTTGAGATTAAAATTTCAGATGAAGATAAGTGTATCAGTTTATTGTGTTCTTTACCAGACTTGTGGGATAGTCTGATTGTGGCCATAGGTAGTAATACAACTGCCTTGAAGTTTGATGAAGTGGCCTCATCCTTTTTGTCGGAGGATATTAGACAGGAGAATATGGAAGGACGGAGCACAAACACCTTATTTTCAAGAGGATGCTCCCAGGAAAGAAATAGATCTAAGTTCTCAAGTGGAAGATCTAAGTCTAAGGGTAGATCTAAATCTCCTAGAAAGTTTGTAAAGGTATGTTGGAGATGTGGAAAACAAGGGCACTACAAGAAGCAATGTAGATCCAAAGTTGAGAAAAAAAGGGATCTGAAGAATCTCCTTCTACAGAAGAAAATACCTCCAAGGAAGAAGGATGGGATGTGTACTTGGATTCTTCAAGAACACATGCAGATCATGAGGCATGGTTGGTTGAATTAGGTGCATCCTTTCATATGACTCCCCACAGGGAGTGGTTCTTTGAATATGAAAGGTATGACGGAGGTAATGTTTTCTTAGGTGATGATTTGACAACCAGAATCATAGGATGAGAAAAAGTCAAGTTGAGGCTAATAGATGGAAGGATTATAACATTGTCTGGTGGTCTGTACATCTCAGGTTTGGCCAGAAATTTGATTTATGTAAGTAAAATGGACGATGCAGGGGTAAAAACAATATTTGAAATGGAAACCTTCAAGATGGTTCAAGGAGAAATGGTGTTGTTGAAAGGAGTTCAGTTTAGAACTCTGTATAAGATGCAAGGAAGCACTATTAGTGATGGGTGTAATGGTTTCATTGTTCCTAATATTGGATTTGAAGAAGAAAGAAGGTATGGCTGAAGGTATGTCTAACTTCTCTCTAGATTTTGATTTATGTGAACATTGTGTATATGGGAAGAAAAATCGGGTAAGATCCCCCTCTGGTGCAACGAGGGAAGAAGGAATTTTACATCTATTTCACAGTGATGTTTTTGGACCTGTGTCAGTCACATCATTGGGAAAATTTGTGTACTATGTCTCATTTATAAATGAATTCTTGAGGAATAATTGGATATATTTCCCCAGGAAGAAATCTGAAGTCTTTGACATGTTTAAAGAGTTTAAGGCTCTTGTTGAGAATCAAACAGAGAAAAGAATTAAGGTGTTGAGGATAGATAATGGCGGAGAGTTCTGCAGGAATGAATTTGAAGAGTTTTGTCAGAAGTACGGTATAGAAAGGAAGAATACTACTCCATATACACCTTAGCATAATGGAGTATCATGAAGGATGAACATGATGCTGATGGAAAAATCATGGTGAATGCTTAGTGGTGTCGGGTTAGGGAAAGAATTCTGGGCAGAGGTAGTGGGTATTGCATGTTACTTGGTCAACAGATCACCCTCATCAGCGCTGGATGACAAGAATCCAAAAGAGGTATGGACTGGTAAGAAAACTTCTCTCACACATCTCAAGATATTTGGCTATGATGCATATGTTCATGTTCCAAAGGAAAACAAGAGTAAGCTAGATAAGAAGGTTGAAAAGTGTATCTTTATTGGATATAAAGATGGTCTCAAAGGTTATAAGTTTTGGAACCCAGAAACTAAGAAGGCAGTGTATAGACGAGATGTGGTATTTAGAGAAATGAAGGATGTTGTTAAATAAGAAGTCCTATCCAGTAGGGAAGAACCAGAGAAAATAGAGTTTGATTTAAAGGATGATGAATCAAACTCTACAGAATAACAAGAATAAGAAGAAGAAGAAGATCCTCGTACTCCATCATTGAGGAGATCGGTTCGAGAAAGAAGGTTACCGGAAAGGTATACTCCATCTGATTTCCATTCAAATTTTTCTTTGTCTATTACTGATAATGATCCTAGAACTGTCAGGGAGGAAGTAGATTCAGAGGATGGAAATATCTGGAAAAATGTCATGGATGAAGAAATGGCAGCCGTGGATAAGAATGAGGCTTGGGATCTAGTGGAGTTGTCGACTGGAAGAAATCCCATTGGCAAAAAATGGGTATTTAAAAATAATATGAATGCAGAAGGAAAAGTGGAGAAATACAAATCTCGGTTAGTAGCAAAGGGTTATTCCCAGGTTAAGGGAATTGATTTTGGTGATATTTTTTCTCCTATTGCCAAGTTAACCTCTATACAATTTTTGTTATCTGTTGTTGTTGCATTTGATTTTGAAGTAGAATAGATGGATGTGAATACATCATTCCTACACGGGGATCTCGAAGAAGAAATCTATATGAAGAAACCATAAGGTTATGATGTGAAGGGAAAGAAGGAGTTGGTATGCAAGCTCAAAAAGTCCCTGTATGGATTAAAACAATCACCAAGGATGTGGTATCAAAAATTTGATACTTATATGCTAGGACTTGGCTTCAAAAGAAGAAAAGAGGATCACTGTGTGTATTTTAAATTAATTGGTGATCATTTGATTTATTTGGTCTTGTATGTGGATGACATGTTGCTGATAGGAAACAGCAAGGAGATTATCCAGGATGTGAAAACTCAGTTGTCCTATAAATTTGACATGAAGGATCTCGTTGCTTCAAATTTCATTTTGGGCATGGAAATTAAAAGAGATCGGAAAAAGAGGAAACTCAGGTTAAATCAAAGAAAATATGTCGAGACAATATTGTAGAGGTTTAATATGAAGGAATGTAATCTGGTCAAGGTTCCTATTACTATTGGAGTAAATTTATATGTGGATCAGTGTCCCAAGACATAGGAAGAGGAGGAGGACATGTCTCGTGTTCCATATGTGAGTGTAGTTGGCAGTTTGATGTATGCAATGGTCTGTACTAGACTGGACATTGCACATGCAGTGGGATTTTTTGAGTAGGCATATGTCAAAATCAGGGAAGGAGCATTGGACAATAGTAAAAAAGGGTTTTCCTTTATTTGTGTGGCATTGCTAGCTATGGATTGTGCTACCAAAGAAGACCGTGATTGGATAGAGTGGTGGATATACATGGATTTGTGGATGCAGACTGGGATGGAAATCTGGATCATAGGAGATCTACAAGTGGGTATGTGTTTAACCTGTTTGGAGGAGCGATAAGCTGGATGATAAAAAGATAGGTTGTAGTGGCACTTTCAACTACACAAGATAAATACATGGCAACCACTCATGCAAGTAAGGAAGAAGTATGGTTACAAAGATTGTGTTCAAGTATTGGGTTGGTACAAGAAGTTGTAAGGATAGTTTTTGACAGTCGGAGTGAAATTTCCTGGTGAATAACCCGACTTATAATTCAAAGACAAAGCATATTGATATTCAATATCACTTTGTGAGAGACATGGTTGAAGAAAAGAAAGTATTGTTGATGAAGGTGGACACTTTGAAGAATGTTTCAGATTCATTAACAAAATCTGTGAGCACTGAGAAGTTATATTGGTGTAGAGGATCCATGGACATTGTTTCCCTAGATTGTTGACTATGTAACATTGTAACCCCCTGTATGTAAAGAAAAGTGTCTCATTTTGCCTCGTTTTTTGTGTTGCCTCGATTTTTGTGTCCATTGTTGGGCATTTTTTCGGCACATGGTTTTTTTTTCGATGGTTTTCTATTTTCAGTTAAGGAATTAGGGTTTTTGACTAATAGAGACCATCGGGTTAGGGTTTTATATGTCAATGGCTCCTATATGTATATTGTATTGTAAACAATGTATCACTATGAATGAATATAGGTTGATACCTCCCACAAATACCATAATATAAACACTCCCTCCTATCTATGGAGGTATTAACATGTAGCATCATCATAGCCACACAGGATATCTAATGAGCAACATCACCACTATCAGTATCATCTAATAGCATCCTGACATAAAAAATATATCATCAACTGCATCATCTCTCGAGGCCATACTCCATCTGCGTAATCGGCCATGATGTTGAATAAGTCAGGTAGCGCACTCAACATAGTGTCTCTAATGAGTCACTCACTCAACAGAGTGATATAAGGACCATTCTTCTAATCTGGACATATGTCCTACAAGAATGATTGTCCTAACAGATGTTAAATGCCACACAATGGATAAAAGAACCATCCTCTCCACTGTATCATCTCTAAGTCATACTAGCATGATGTGAATGCATCATATCTAATTTGTACTAGCATGATGTTGAGTATCGTCTACATCATCTCTAAGACGTACTAGCATGATGTGAATGCATCATATTTAAGCTGTACTGGCATGATGTGCATCATCTCTAAGCCATACTAGCATGGCGTTAATGCACCATCTCTAAGTTGTACTGGCATGATGTGAGTCACCTGCATCATCTCTAAGTTGTAATAGCATGATGCTACTGCATCATATCTAAGTTGTGCTATCATGATTTGACTCGGACATATGCATCATCTCTAACTTGTACCAGCATGATGCTAATCAATCATATCTAATTTGTACTAGCATGATGCGTCTCAAGACATATGTATCATATCTAAGATGTACTACCATGATGTTGAAGCATCATGTCTAAGTTTTACTAGCATGATACACATCAACAATCTATCAACCTAGACCATTCTCCATGGGGAGAATGTTTGTCCATCAACACTCCCTCTTAATCAAGGGAGAAATCTCCATGAGTCCCAACTTTTCCCTCAAGTATGAAAACTTTATATTTAACAGAGGCTTCATCACGATATCAGTTGTGTGCTCATCAGTGAATATGTACCAGAGAATCACTTCTCCCTTCTGGAATTTATCATGGAGAAAATAGTACTTAATCTCAATGTGCTTCAGCCTGTCATGGAACACGAGGCTCTCTAAAATCTTCACACAGCTCTGATTATCACAACGTATCACAGTCGAATCCATCACCTGATCAAATAGTCTAGAAACCAACTTATGAAGCCATATTTCTTCAGTACAAGTTGTTTAGGTGCGCAAGGGGGTTAGAGGGGGGGTGCAACGCCCCCGAATTTGTTTTTTTTGCCTCAGGAAACGTGTCACATATTTAGGTGGTTTTTCGGCGCATGATTTTTTGTCGATAGTTTTCTATTTCCGATTAAGGAATTAGGGTTGTTGCCTAATCCAGGTCATTGGGTTAGGGTTTTGGATATCGCTGGCTCCTATATGTTTATTGTATTGTAAACAATGTATCACTATGAATGAATATAAAATATGATGGTTTTCCCGGTTTGGGTTTCTAGGGGAAAAATCTCTGTGTAATGTTTGTATTTTCCATTGTATCTTTTCTGTTCTTTTACTAAAAATCTGTTTGCAGTAAATATTGTACAAGGTTAAAATCTACACAAGCATCACAACCTACAATATACTCTACTTATACAGTGCTTAGAGACACATAATTTTGTTTCCTTCTATCCCATGATATCATAGCAGAGCCCAAACTAAAACATACACCATAAGTAATATTTGTGTCATCTGCACTCCCAGCCCAATCTGAATTAGTAAATCCATGCAGTTGTACATCACTGTTTGAGGTATATCTCAAAACATAGTTTAGCATCTCACAAATATATCTCAAAATGTGCTTTGTAGCTATCCAATTCTCATGTATAGGTTCCACCTATAATTGGCTCAACATTTTTACAACAAAGCAAATATCTGACCGGGTATTGACAAAATACATCAATGAGCCAATCAAATCTTGATACAGGGTTGAGTCTACCGAATGATAATCAAAGTCTCTCAACTTCCTCATATCTATCACCATGGGAGTTGCCATGGATTTGAAATCCATCATCCCAAACTTCTGAAGGATCTTTACAACATACTTCCCTTGTCCTAGGAAGATTTCACCACGCTTCTTCCAAACTTCTAGTCCCAAATAATAATGCATGAGACCAAGATCCTTCATATCAAATTCAAAGTCTAGCTCCTTCTTACACTGAATAATGAGAGGCTCTTCACCTGTCAGAAATAAGTCATCAACATATAGTAGTAGTAGTATCACAAGTGCATCATTCACAACCTTGTAATAAAGGTTTGTATCAACATAGCTCTTGGAAAATCCAAGTCTCTTCAAGTAATTGTCAATTCGTGCATACCAAGGTCTTGGAGCTTTCTTGAGTCCATACAAGGCCTTCTTTAATATGCATACATGGGTTTCTCTCAGGTGTACCTCAAAACCTTAAGGTTTCTCTATGTATACTTCTTCATCAATTAATCCATTGAGAAAAGAGGTCCTTACATCCATCTGATATTGACTCCAACCCATGGATGTTGCAAGAGATATGATGGATCTGATAGAGGTATATCTAGCAACTGGAGAAAATGTCTCATCATAGTATTCTCCCTCCTACTGGGAGAACCCTCTAGCCACGAATATTGTCTTGTATCTATGGATACTCCCATCTATTGCATTATTTATATTGCAAACCCATTTTGAAGTTACTACCAACTTTCCTTCAAGTCTAGACACAATTTCCCATACATCATTTTTCATGATGGATTGATATTCTTCCATCATAGCTTCCTTCCGTTCTTTATTCTTGACTGCTTCCTCAAAGGTGGAGGTTTCTGCATTAACAAGAATTTTCATGAGTGTTGCATAACTAGAGAATATTTTGGGCCTCTTTCTCTCCCTGAAGGTGCCACTGGGAGCTTCACGTCTATCTTCTTCTTGTAAGGTGGATTTTATCCATGTTGGTTGTTTTATGTTCTTGGGTACAAAAACTAGTTCTATAGTTTCAATTGGTTGGTTTGGTTCTTCACTGGAATGTTTTGGAGAACATTTATTTTCTTCCTTGGGATCTACATGTTCTTCTTCATCATTGGAGTCCATGGAATCTTCTATAGATTTCTTGAAGGAAATATTCTCATCAAAATTCACATCTCTGTTGATTTCAATATTTTGTTGACCTGGGACATATATTTTGTATGCTTTTGATATATCACTATATCTGACGAATATTCCCTTCTTTCCTAATGGTTCAAACTTTCTCCTTTTGTCCTTGGGAACATGGATATAGACACGACGACCAAATATCCTAAAGTGTTCCACACTTGGATTCTTTTCAGAGAAGGATTCTTCTAGAGTCATGTTCTTCAATATAAGATGAGGACTTGTATTATGAATATATATGGCTTTCATAGTTGTTTCTCCCCATAGAAACGTGGATAGATTCTGGTCATTCATCATTGCCTTAACAAATTCTTCAATGGAATGGTTCTTTATTTCTGCCACACCATTTTGTTGAGGATTATGCTGGACAATTAGCTCCATCCTAATTGCGGTTGTGTTACAAAAGGAAACAAGCTCCTTGGAGGTGTATTCTCCTCCATTATCAAATTTTAGTATTTTGATCTTCTTATTTGTCAATTTTTCCACTTCAACTTTGAATTCTTGGAACTTTCCAAATACTTCATGTTTCATCTTTATCAAGTACATCTAAGTCTTTCTTGATAACTCATCTATGAATGTCACATAGTAAAGAGAGCCTCCTAGAGACTTCAATGGCATAGGACCACATACATCTGAGCGTATCAGATCCAAGATCTCCTTGGATCTATTCTCACTACTTGGGAATGGCTTCTTAATATTCTTCCAAAGTGCACATCCTCTGCAAATACATTCATGTACTGATTGTAGTTCTGGTATGCCTACAACCATCGATTTTAGATCTGGAAATGCTTGATAATGAAGGTGAGCATACCTTCTATTCCATAACTCACTAGGATTGAGTTCATCATGTACAAGAGCTTGAGAATTCTGACCTAGGAGTTTATACAATATTCCTTCACATATCCCAATGAATCTAACATCTTCTATTTTTGAATCTTTAGACCATACAAGAAATTTTCCTTCGAAAAAGGCTATTCTATCTCCTCTGTCTCCCAAGCAAGAAATATATACTAAATTCTTTTTCAAACCAGGAACATATAAAACATTGTTAAGATGAACATTGTTACATGATTCCATTTTGATAGAATCTTTTCCCATTCCTTTGATTGCATAGGAGTTATTGTCTCTAAGTTCCACTTTATGAGAGGTTTCCATTTCCTTCATGCTTGAGATATTTTCATGATCACTAGTCATATTTCTTGAAGCTCCATTATCGATCAACCACATGTCATATTCAAAGGATCATGTAAGAGCTGAGTAGTAGAAGAAATTTATTTCTTCATGCTTGGCTTTCTTTGAAGGTTCTTCATCATTGGTAGTTGACGCATGGT
>ML777404.1:464288-501997 GCA_009831015.1 Picea engelmannii | reverse complement strand
TTGTATTGTCTCCTGCGAGCTGAACTGCCTTGTGTGATGCAAGGTGTAATCATTGGACCGATCCTTGTGCTTGCTGCACGCAACTGCCTTGTGTGACGCAAGGTGTAATCGATCGTTGGACCGATCCTTGGGCTTGCTGCACGGTTGTTTCTCCGGCCCCCGTCTCGTAAACACTCTAGTGCTCTCTCGTTCACTTCAATCTCCATCTCGCTACCTGGATTGGGTTGTCACGTTTTATCCCGGCAATAGTGTGTCTCCCCTGCTGAGTGGTAGATCCCCAACTCTACTGACCCTTATCGAGGTGCTAGGACTGGGGCTTTTTCTCTCCCTACGTAGTAGGGAGCCGCCCGCTGTTTCAAAATAGGGCTGAAGCATCCACGTGCACAACATGTCAACACTGCCCTAAAGTATTCATTCCTCATCCGGTTCAAACCGCTAAAATCTTTAATCGATCCCACCTCCACGCGGGTTCATCCAACCTCGCAAGTGCACTTCCTGCTGGTTCAGTAGATGAGAATGCTTGGGCCTCGCCCTTGAGAGCCTGCCTAATGGTGTGCTTTCGTAATGATACACCAAGTATAAAATAGCTAATAAGTAGACCCCTGGCTCCGTGAGTACCCGATAGAGGGAGCGTAAGCAAAAAAGGTAAAGGCGTTTACTCGTATTTTATCTGGCAGGAGTTATTTCCTTGAGTTTCTTGTAGTCCAAGGTGGATCAATCCGGTGTGTTTCTGCCTCCCGAAGTGCTTGGTTGCTCCTAAGAGTGTAAAAAGGGGCATTATTCAATCTGATGTTAAGACTGTAGCTGATGTATCTTTTCTTTATAAACGTGATATTAAGTCTATTCTGTGGAGGTAAGGGAGGCCCCCGTCTAAATAAGTAATCTAAAGGTAGGTTATGTTCGAGCTCCATATTTTAGTTTCCTTCTCTTTTTTGCTGTGAGTGTCCAGCGTAATGAGGTTCCTTATCAATCCTGTCTTTCTGAGAAAAAAGAGATATCGAATAAAGACCTTGTGTCTCTGAGGTGTGATGTGCTTTTCTTAAATTGAGTAGAAGACCCTGCTAACTTATATTGGGGTAGGGCATCTCATAGGTGCTGAGGCGGGTTTCTATAAAAAAAAGAGATACGCCCGTTGTTCCGCCGTTATTTGTTCGCCTTACTGCTAGGTTAAGGCAGTAACTGTAAAATTCCTTTGTTGTATGAAGTTGGCATTCCATCGCGAATAACCTTTTTATTGGGTGGGAAGGTCCGTCCCTCCTAAATATTCCCGTAATGCAAGGTGTAAAGCCTCTAATTCCTGTGATTATATAGATTATGTAAATATAAAGACCAAGAAATTCAACATTTTTCCTTTCACGATGAAGGCATCATATTCCCGTTCAACCATGTATTTAAATCACTGACAAAAAGATAGAAGGTATTATAAGAACAAGAATTTCTTCAAAAATAATATATCTCATGGAAAATACTAAATCAAAGAAAACATATATTCAATTACATAAAAAATGCGCATTCTATACATACTTGGATGAAAGAAAGTGTATTATATTTGGGCATATCTTCAAATGAATCCAATAGTTGTAAGTAATTGTAAACATTAAATGTGAATTTAACATAGAATTTGATTCATCTTCATGTTTAAAATAATATAGCAATAAATATTGCCTATTATAATTATGAATATAATTATATTATCAATTTCATATCTTAACACCATTAATATACAATACAAGAAACAAAATGTGTTAAATGCATGCTACTACTGATATATTAAATGTACAATAAGTACAAAGAAAAATATTGAGAATACATTTTTGAATATTTTCTTGACTGAAAAAGTTTGATTTTCACTTTTTTAAATATTTAACTATCCAACAAAAAATACAGAGAAATTTAGAACAAATACATGAAATTTCAGCACAACTGGTTGATTGAGGAGTAAATCCTCATAAAACTCAAAAGAATTATCAAATAAAACTTTCTCATACTCTCAAAAAACATTCTTCTCCATTGTAACTGATTGATTGACATAAGCAAGTCATTTCTTTAGTCTCTAAAACCTCTATCATGTTTCTTCCTTGCTTGCTTTCTTTTATTCTTCTGAACCCTAAGCATTCTTCAAATATAACTATCTTTTCTAAAAATAGAGAAGAGTGGGTGTTCGAAAATAATTGCCTTTGACAGAGTTTGTATATTGCATTTGTTTTGTGTTGTTAATATGAAACTTCTCTTTGTATGAACTTCACTAATTGTCATTATTACAAAGGTTTTGATCATTAACACCCATAGTGATTAACTTGGATTGAGTTTTACCATTCAAAAACTTAATTACCTCTTCTACCACTTATTCTTTATCCTCTAATTGTGTTTAGGATTGCTAATTTCAATTTGTATTTGCTATGTTAATACTTCAATTTGTTGTATGACATCAAATTGAACCTTAAGCTTATTCATTATCATTATAATCCAATCCCATATGATATGTTTTGATTCAACCAAAAACTTCTTTCCAACTTCCTTTAAGGAATTCTTTTAAGTCCTAATTGTTTTGTGTACTTTCAACTATAATGCTTTCCCTTTCAACGAATTGTTTATGACAATGATTAATTATTATATTTATTTCTTCCAATTGTGATTTCAATTCCATAATATGTACATTTTACAACTTGCACAACGTCATTGCTTTGTTTTCTTCTTTTACCTTGTCAATTATATAATCCAATCTAGCATTTTTCTACTGCAACTTTGAAACTTGATCCATTAATTGTTGTTTTTCTTTTTATGCTTCCACCAATTCCTTAGTTTGAATATGCTATGAGCTTGGTATTTTCAAGTTTGATTTCAGACACTGAATTTACATATCTTCTTTTACTAAGGTTTTAACAACATATTTATTATTTGAATTTTCCTCAAGGGCAATTACCCTCTACTTAAGATCATGAATACTCACCAACCTTTCCTTATTAATATTTTTCTCCTACTTCAGCTGAATTTTCAACTTAGTCACCATCCCTTTAAACTTCTTGAGATTCATTGTGGCTTGTATAAGATCTCTTGATACCATATTACAATTTTTCTTATGTCATTCTATCTTATCAACCTCAGGAAATTTGTCCAAATAAAATTTAACCTCGGTGGTATCATATTCATGAGTTTTGATTTCACCTTTATTCTTATCTACTTTTGGTTGCAAAATGGCCAAATCAAAAAGTTCCTTTTTCATAGTTGATTGGAGTTTATAATTTGAGAGGTGTTAATCCTTCATGACTTTTTTGAGAAAACAATTTTTCTTTTGATTGTTTGGATTGTTTCTTAATTATAAATATCTCGATAAAAACATTTATATCCTTCTCACTTGTTGATACTTCTTTTGAACTCAACATATCTTATGATGTTTCATTTGACTTACTAATTATTGGAATTTGAATAATGGAAATCATAGATTATCGAGGAATTAATTTACCAGCACTTCTATCATCCCCTTTTTTTCTTTTAGTCATTTGTACCTCTGATTCTAATCTCGTTCCCCTATTTTTGGGCAATGGCCCACTAGTTTGAATTTCATATCAATTTCTTAGTTCCTCTATTTTTGTTCTCTTTTTTAGCATTTCCCTTTTATCAGAAGTGTCCATTGTATGGCCCATTTCACTCATTGGTGTACAACTATTGTCAGACAGTTGGCTTAGGTTGATGGATAATTGGTATGGATTGTTGGTTGCCATTGATTTCAACCATTGGAGAGTGATATTGTAAATTGATTTCAACCCTTAGTGATCGATGTCGGCCTTTGAAGAAAGTCTAGTAGCGAATTCTAGTAGCATAAAGGTTTGGGTAATGGACCCAAGGTTGTTTCATGTATAATGGTATGAGTTTTAATATATTTTAAGGTAATACTATTGTATATGGATATTACATGTCATTCCATTTTTGGTGGTATGTGTAACGTCACATAACTCCTCACGGTTAGAGATTTATGGCCATGAGAAGTTGGAGAACCTAGGTTTGGGTAATGGACTCAAATTTGTTTGATGGATAATGGTATGAGATTTGATATATTTGAAGGAAATACTATTATATACAGATAGTACATGTCATGACATTTACAGTGGTATGTGGAACATTGCATAACTCCTCATGGTTAGAGAGTTATGGCCATGTGAAGTTGGAGAACCCTCATGAGTCATCTAGAAGCCCCAAAAGGTCAAAGTAGTCAAAGTGGTTTAAGAGATTTTTAGAAGGTAAATAATAAAGTGAAGTGATGAGTGTACTATAATTCAAAGTGAATACAAAAKAAATTATTTAAATAATAAAGTTAATGGAGAAATTACTAAGTTGACAAGTGGTTAGAAGTGGGTTAGCCCTAAAATAAGGAAAGTGGTTTAAGATGGTTAGAAGGTAAACCCTTGAGGTAAAGTGAAGTGATGAGTGTACTATAAGTCAAAGTGGATACAAAATAAATTATTTAATAAATAAAGTTAATGGATAAATTACTAATTGGACAAGCGGTTAGAAGTTGGTTAACCCTAAAATAAGGAAAGTGGGTTAAGATGGTTAAAAGGTAACCCCTTGAGGAAGCTACATGAAAGTATAAATAAGACGCAAGGCTCTCTCATTTTATGTCACACTTGAGAATATTGAATATATACAGGTGACTGAGGTAGCCAAAGGATATCTAAGCCGAATTTTAGAGAGAAGGTGAAGTAAAGAAGGTCGAAATTCAAGGGAGGATAAATTCTTTTGATGATGTTTTCTATGGTATGTTATTTACAGGTCATCTCACCATTTTCGCAATAATTTTTTTTCTAGAATGATTCAGACCGTGAAATTGATAGACCATTGAAAAACCATATCCAAGTAGTTGTGGTACAAATTTAAGCTTGTGGGTCATTTTAGTTTTGGAGTTAAACGCCGTGGAAAATAGGGTTTGTGGCTAGTCCTAAAACTAGTCTAAAACAGGTGTTTCAGGTAAAAATGTCATAACTTATTTATAACAGATCCAAATTAAGTAAGACCAAAAGTGTTGGTTAGAGTACAATATCTAGTATTCTGTGCAATATTTTCAGATCCATACAAAAAATATTCCATGTGGGGCACGCTCTACAAGTTGTCTCTATAGAATAAGACATAATTCAACAAGGTATGCCATTTTTTATATAACTCCTTTTTTGAGAGGTTCCAAGTAGTGACACCTAGAGGAATTGCATAAAACACACTGAAGAACATTGTGTACTATTTTCAGATCTTTATTCATTACAGGTACATAGTTATGATTATTTCAAGTTAGGGTTGTTGAATAATCCAAAACTAGTCATGTGAGACTAAAGTAAAGTTTGATGAAAATGCTAGTCTCTTGTTGTTAAAGTTAAGGAAGGTTTGCAGGTATGTGATCATATACACCAGGTTTATTACAGAGTTACAAATCAGATTTGGATGATGAATTCGATGAGGGCTTTTGGTTGAGGTACATGTTGGGTAGATGGTTGAGACAAGTAGTTGATGAGTTGACACATACATGAGGTGTATAGTTGATGATGTTGGTACATATTGATGAGTCATAGTTGATGAGTAGTTGATACATGATTGGTACATACTTTGTACATGGTTGGAGGCATTTGTTAGTAATATTGTTGACACATGGTTTATGGATGATGTAGCATACTTGTATTGGTATATTATTAGAAGCACATATTGATATTGGTGATGATTATGAGTTGTTTTGTTATGCTTGGTTGATGGACATCTTTGAGAGTTGTCTTGGTGATTTATCTTGGTGAGTATATCTGATTTGGTTGATAAGATTGATGAGATAGGTTGTTGTGATAGGTTGTTTGGGCAGGTTGTTGTGACAGGTTATTTGTACAGGTTTGGTGCATGGTTGATGCACTTGTTCATGGTAGATGCTTGGTACTATAGGTTGGTGCATGGTTGATGCACTTGTTCATGGTAGATGCTTGGTACTACAGGTTGGTGCATGGTTGATGCACTTGTTCATGGTAGATGCTTGGTAATACAGGTTGGTGCATGGTTGATGCACTTGTTTATGGTACAAGTTGATTACAGGTTGATTGGTATAGGTTTACAACAATATATCTCACAGTGATTGTGTGGTAGTGGTTCCATCATTCTACTTATATGTCAGGGTGGTTGGACGGGGCAAGGATAGGTGGTTGTAGCCAGCTTTTGGTCGTAGTCGAATAACATAGGGGGTTGTAGCCTCCTTCTGGTTCTATCTAGAGAATTGGGGAGTTGGAGCTTCCCTCAGGTTGTAGCCTAAGAAACTAGGGGGTTGGAGCCTCCTTCCATTTGCAGTTGGAAAACAAAGGAAGTTGGTGCTTCCAATGAATGTAATTCTTCAAGACATAAAAAAAAAAAAATTGTGGTTTTCTCCTGCTTTGGGTTTCCACATAAAACACTGGTGTACTGTGTATGTGTATGATTGTTCATTTGTTCACTACTTATTTACTCTGCAGTTATTGGATGATAATGCTACATTGATATAACACTTGGATTATATGGTTAAAAGGGATTACATTTCTCTATTACTAATTCACCCCCCTCTCAGTAATCCAACAATTGGTATCAGAGCCAGTTCCTTCAAGAAACAGTTTAACCACTGGAAGGAGATCATGGATTATTCTGAGAATGGAGTACCAATGTTTAATGGTTAGAATGGTTTTAAGTATGATATGTGGAGCATAAGGATGAAAGTATTTTTACAGGCATAGGGACATTATATTTGACTATCAATTGTTACAGGATATGATAGTTCAAAAAGAGAAAAGACTGTAGCCAAGAAGGAATTGAGGAAGAATAACAAAATAGCAATGGATTTCATCTGGGAAGGATTACCTAATCCGGAAAGATAAAAGGATGGTAAATGTTCATCAGCAAAATAAATTTGGGATAAGTTACATGACATATATTCTTCACCCATCACAGATTCAGAAAATGTCAAAGAAGAAGAAAATACAAATCAAGAATAATTATGTTCACCATGTCAAGCAGTTTCAAAAGATGAAGAGTACATAATCACCAAAGGTACGTTGTTTTTCTTTAATTGTGAAAAACATGGACATCTTGAAATAGAATGCCATGAAGGAAATGAGAAAGAAAAACTAATTGAAAAGGAAGACAATTATGAAGAACAATTGATTATTGCTTTAAATGAACTAAGAGAAAAAAACAATTCACTCAAGAAAGAATTGATAAAACAAAAGGAAAGTGTTCACATTTTTGAATAACACCAATGGGTCATCGAGAACTTAAGAACTCAGCTAGAAGAAGCCAAAAAGATCGAAGAAAATCTTGAATATCAAAAGCAGTGTTTGGAAACCAACATAGCAACATAGAAGGAAGAAACATAAATGAGAGCGAATATATTGACATATCATCTGAAGGAAACAACTAACGATCTAAACCAGCTTGAGGCAGAGTTTCGTCAAGAAGAGAAAGAACTTGAAGAAGAAATAATCACATTAAAATTCATATTGAAGAAGAGAAAATAACAGAAGAAGTCATGACGTCTCAGATAATGAAGAAATAGAAGAGGTTGAGAAGCTTGAAGAAGAAGTTGTCACATTAAGAAGTAAAATCACCAAGCTCAACAAGAACATTGAAGAGAAAGAAACATCCACATCAGTTATAGATAATGAAGAGAAGCACTCTAGGTTGCCAGAAAAGAAGAATGAAGAAAATAGAAAGAGTTATGCAGAAGTACTCAAAGGAAGGAATCATGGTCAACTAGAATCTAAGAAAACTATTGAAGATACATATTCAAGAAGATCATTCATGTTCAAGCCACAAAGAAGCTTCAATCATAATCATGATCAGTCAAGGAAAAAATTCAAAAGGACTATGTCACAAAGAAGATCATTCACTCCCAGGTATGCAAATTTCTTTTATGGTCATTGTTTTTATTGTACTAACTTTGGACATAAGGTTGCAAATTGTAGGGATTATAAAAGAAATGTTCAAGCAAGAAGTTCCTATGTGGTCACATGTAAAATTGAGTGTCACAAATGTCATAACTATGGACACATAGCCAGTGATTGTAGAAGCATGATCGATACTTCCATGAAAGAGAATATTGATATCAGATATAAGAAAGTATGGATAAGAAAAAATGAAGAACAGGTGAACAAAGACCAGGTACCATAGATCGCAAGATTGACAATAAAATGAGATGAAGAAAATTCTACAGAGAAAAATAAAGATGTCAAATACAGAAAGGTTTGGAAAATAACTGAAAGAAAGGAAGCATAGGTAAATAAGGAACAGGTTCAAGAGATTGTACTTTCAAGCATTATAGTGAAAGATGAATCCACAGATAGAAAGAAATAAATCAGAGCTTAGAGAGATAATGACTCTACCAATGAAGATGATGATGAATCTACCAATGAAGATGATGATGAATACACATCAGAGCAGGAATTGTTCTGAGCCATCCGGCTTAGAGACTCCCAAGTAATATGAATATTAGATAGGGGGAGTCTATGTGATAGTTGTGACAGACCAAAGAACCATCCTTCAAGCAGCTTGCAGAGTTTGAGAAGACATATTCGGAGCAATTAGTTAGCAGAAGTACAGTTTGATAGATTAATCAAGACTTCATGATAGTATAATGATAAATGGGGCATCATTATGGATAGTTGCGCAAGTAGAGTCTTCGGACATTATGGAAAAAGATGGATTTGTAAGAACACTTAGCGGGTTTGGAAAGATATATGATAGTGGATGAAATCATGGATTCATATATTGGTTTAGAGAGTAGTTCAGAGACAAAGGAACATTATCATAATGGATGATAATTACATAGGAAATGGCTCGAACAATGCTAATGGATTCCAAATTGACAGATATTTTTTGGACACATGCAGTGCATACATCAGTTCACATTCAAAATAGAGTAATTCTCAGAAAAAACAATGACAAAACTCCCTAGGAACTATGGAAAGGAAGCATAGACAACAACCTCTACATCAAGGTAAATCAAGGTAATATTTTATTAATTGAAATTTATGTTGATGATATTTTTTTGGAAGTACTAATGACAGGTTAAACTAGAAATTTGCAAAGGATATGCAGAATGAATTTGAAATGTCATTACTTGGAGAACTATCATTCTTTTTGGGTCTTCAGATATGTCAAAGAAACCAATGAAATTTTATTTCTCAAACTAAGTATATCAGAGAAATGCTAAAAAGGTTCGGAATGGAAGATTGCAAACCAGTTACCACTCCTATGCAAACTAGTTGCAAGTTGAGCAAAGATGATGATTCAAATTCTACAGACAAGAGGAAATATAGGTCAATGATTGGTAGCTTACTATATGTGACATCATCCAGACCAGATGTAATGCAGGCAGTTGGACAGGTGGCATGATTTCAAACAACACCAAAGGAATCACATGTATTAGCAGGGAAGAGAATTTTCAGATATCTCAAAGGAACATAAGAGTTTGGATTATGGTATCCAAAAGGAAAGGATCTATCACTTATTGCCTACATAGATGCAGATTGGGAAGGTTGCATTGATGACCGACGAAGCACTAGTGGAGCAACGTTCTACTTGGGTGAGTTTTTAGTATCTTGGCTAAGCAAGAAACAATCATCAATATCCTTATCTATAGCCGAGGCAAAGTATATTGCAGTAGAAACATGTTGTACATAGGTTATATAGATGAAACAAAATTTGACATATATACATGTTGAGTATGATGAGCCCATTCCAATCTATTGTGATAACACAAGTGCCATCAGTATCTCAAAGAACCCAGTGGTGCACTCCAAAACGTAGCAAATTCCAATCAAGTATCACTTTCTACGAAACATGTTGCATAGTAGAACATCAAAGTTGAATATGTGGGAACAAAAGAACAAGTGGCATACATCTTTACAAAACCACTTCCATGGGAATCCCTTAAGTATCTTCGCCAAAGACTAGGAGTAATTTCTACTCCAAAATGAATGCTTTTGAATGGTTATCTTATATGTCTTAGATGTACACGAGGAAGCACCATAAATAGGACAAAGGGGGAGAGATTTATTAGATGCAAAGGTAAATGCTTGAAGAGAGAGCATAAAGGCATGCTTCCAAGGGGAGCGATTGTCATAAGGGAAGAATGAGCGATATGACTTTAGAGTGATACCCTTTGTCAAAGGGGGAGATATTGTTCATATGAAGGGAGAAAGAGTAATCAGAGGTTTATATACACAAAGAAAAATAAAAGGCACGTAGACAAGGGGAGTAGCCCCAGGGAGAGTTTAGTCAGAGGGAGCATCCCCAAAGGGAGATACCCTTTTCCATTGATTTCTGTTAGCGTCGGAAGTCACTCCTGGATTGCAGCAGGAGCAGAGCCTGACAACCATCAGTTTAATGTCACGATTTGTTATAAAGGGATGATCAAATGGAAGGAAACTCAGAACAATGTCGTCTCAACTCTGAAACTAGGCCAGGCGTGCATGGGCAAGTGAGGTCTTAGATAAACTTCAAATAGTGGGTTGTAATAAAGGGTGAGCAAGGGGAAGACTTGTATGAGAAGAGTGCAAGGGTCTATCGTAAACATCAGGTTTCTATCAGACTGGAGAAGAAAGCATCCAAATGCAAGATCCTCCTACATTCAAACACAGAAGACCAGAGAACATAGTAATGTAACAACAAATCCTTTATCATAACATAACTGCAACAATTCATGCGAATAATTCGATCATGAACTCTTTGGTATGAGACGAAAACATAGACGGAGGAAGGAAACTGTTTGTCATAAAACAAGAAATCTCAAATACAGATGCACAACCAGGAAACTAGAATGGTTGTTAAAACTTTACAGTTGGGAGCTTTTCTCTACCATCGATAGATACAAAAATGGCGAAAACGCCTACATATACTCGAAACAACAACAACAACAAAATCGAGACATTGCATTAAACACATTGCGTCTACATGGCTTCTGACAATCTGCAGCCGCAGTCTCTGGATGATCGTGCACCTATGACAGACGTAATCGAACTCCTGACAGTTCTGGGGGTGAATCGACATGCCTTTAATTCATCGCCGGACTTTCCCATTATGGCGGAGGCGATGTCTAACCACCACCAACTACCTCAATAACTACTTCATTGGGATTGAGGATGGCTCGACCAACTCAGCACCTTTGGGACGTGGACGACCCCTCACGCCGCCACCTGGATTAACTGAACTGCCTGATGAATAGGCGCGCTAGCCAGCGCGAAGGATAGGGCGCGTGATGGGAGTGGTGGTGCCAACATTGTGAGGGTGATGTAAGAAGCGATGCAGTGTGAGAGAGGTTACAGGGGAAGACATATAATGGACACACTTTTAGTGGGAGGTTGACGTGGAAGGGAGCGGGACACATGGCAGGTGGTGAGTGGATGATGAAATGGGGAAGGGGCCACACGGACCAGAAGAGGGGAGACAGACAGATGTCGGAGGGTGAGGAAGGGGCTAAAGGGAGCGAGCCTCATCGCACGGTCAGGTGGAAGACAGATGGCAAGATGGTGTGACAAGGAAGGGGGCCCCATGTTGATTAAACGTAGAAAGTCAGAGGATGTCTGGATTTCCTGTGCGCCGTTGATCTAAGCGCTCCGATCGTAGCCGCTGGAGAGATGCGTCTTCGATTATGGACCCCCCCCTCTACTTAAAGGTAGGAAGGCGGGGGGGCTTCGGAATCACCCTGCACACCATTGATCCAGGCGCTTCGATCGCAGCCGTTGAAGAAGTGCGCCCTCGATTCTAGACCCCCCCCCTCCGCTTAAAGGTAGAAAGGTGGGGGGGCTCCGGAATCCTTTGTGCACCGTTGATCCGGGTGCGTGAATTTCTGCTGTCCAAACTTCCTTGCCACTTACCACAGGCCCAATTTGATTCCGGTACTTAGGGTAAGTGGGTTTTTAACCCACTCCTTTCCATTCTAACCCTCCTTACAAGAAATGTCGCTAACATTAGGCTCCATGGGGGATAGAGTTGTCCCTGTGATGCTCTAAGGACTCCTTTTGTAGATTCAGTGCCTTGTTGTTGGGATATGGAGTCATTTATTAAGCTGAAAACAAAAAAAATATTTACAAAAACAAAAGAGCCAACTGCGGCTCACAAAAAACATTTTTTTAAGAAATGCCCATTTACTAGGCCACTAAAAACTTCTTCGCCTTCCAAATCCTGCAACCTGTAAGTATTGTTTGAAAATACTTCAGAGATCTTGAAAGGCCCAAACCAGAGGGTGTCAAACTTAATGTGCTTGCCTTTTTCTTGCCCGGGTGCATCCCATTTGAGCACCAGATCACCCAGCTCGAAATCTTTCTTTTTTCTCTTCCTGTCAAAGGCTTGCTTGATCTTCTGCTGATGATAGTAGGCTTTGTTCATGACCTGTTCCCTGATCTACTATACTTCCACCATCTAATGAATCCTTCTGACCATATGGTCAGGCTCTCCTTCAAGGTTCTAGAGGAAATTCACCACAGATAAGGCGAGCTCAGTAGGAAAAATAGCCTCTGTCCCATAAACAAGTTGGAAAGGTGAAATGCCTAGGGATTTCTTTGTTGTCACCCGATCAGCCCATAGAGAAAATTTGAGTTTCGAATCCCAGGCCCTTCTATTGTCTTCCAACAATTTCTTAATGAGCTTGAGCAGGCTTTTATTTGAAGATTCTGCCAATCCATTTCCTTGAGGATAATAGGGAGTAGAGTGAATCAGTGAAATCTCAAACTGTTCACAGAACTTGATCAGAGGCTCAGACCTGAAGGGGGCAGCATTATCAGTGATAATTCTGCTAGGGAAACCAAATCTAGCTATGATGTCTTCCAGGAAGCTGATAATTACTTTGTGAGAGGTGCTCCTAGTGGGGACGGCTTTTATCCATTTGGTGAAATAATCTGTCGCAGTCAGGATCCATCTGTGCTGGCCGCTTGAGGGAGGATGAATTTCTCCGATGAAGTCCAATCCCCACTGCTGAAAGGGTGATGAAACTACTACAGGCTTTAATGGCAGAGATTTGAGCTGTTGCTTTCCTGAGAACTTCTGGCATTTGATGCAAGCTTTGATTTCTCTGCAGACATCAGGGAATAAAGTGGGCCAGTAATACCCAGCTTGGAGGATCTTATGGGCTGTGGCCTTCCATAAATGATGCCCTCCACAAAGGCCACTGTGGAAATCAAATGTAACCTATTGGGCTTCTTGTGGATCCAGGCACCTTAAAAATACCCCCAAAGGGTCTTTCCAGTACAAGGTTTGGTCAATGAGGCAATATCTGACCGCCCTGAGCTTTAGAGCTCTTGCCTTGCTTTTTTCCATGCCATTAGGAGGCCTCAATTCTTATAGAAAGTACAAGATATCCTTGTACCAAGGGCATGCCACTAGCGATAAAGCACCTTGGGAACCCCTGTTGGATGACTCGGCCTACTCATTGATGAAGTTAATCCCCAAAGCTTTGCAATTGGATTAATCCAACAACTTATCTAAACCCTGCCCCTTTATCAGTTTGGTGGGCTTAACCTCCAGATCAAACTCCATGATCTTGGCAATCCACTTACCTCTTCTTCCATCTATGTCAGGCTGTATAAGAATGTCCTTCACAGAGGCCGAAGGAACATATGCAATGATCTTTGAATGCAAGACATAGACTCTGACAACTTTGAGATCTTTCACCAATGCATAGGCCTACTTTTCCATGATCTCGTATCGGACTTCTGCATCTCTCAACGCCTTGCTAAAGAAGGCAATGGGTTACTCTCATCCTTCCCCATTTTTCTGCAACAAAACCGCTGCTACTGTATCACAAGAGGCAAAAGAAAAGATCAGGAACTCTTTGGAATAGTCAGGACTGATCAGCACAGGTGCCTCAGTCAATGCCCTTTTTAATTGGTCAAAAGATTCCCTGGGTTCAGCGGTCCATTTCACTCCATTTCCCTTCTTGAGCATGGCTATAATGTGTCTCACCAGCTCTGCAAAATTTGAAACGAATCTCCTCAGAAAATTAATCTTCCCCAAAAAGGCCCGAACATCCTTCTTAGATATGGGAAACAACAGGGTTTGAATTGCCTCTATCCTAGTAGTATCAATTCTCACTCCCTCTGTTGACACTATATGGCCTAATATCTTCCCCTCCTTCATAGAAAACAAAGATTTCTTGGGGTTTAAAGATAAGCCATACCGCCAACACTTCAGGAAAACTTTTTTTAGGTGGCAACAATGCTCCTTATCTGACCTGGAGAAGACCGTGATGTCATCTAGATAAATTACCACAAACTGGTCCTTCTCTCCGATGAATGCTATGTCCATGGCTCGCTGAAATGTTTCTCCTGCGTTCATCAATCCGAAAGGCATTTTGGCATATATGAATGTGCCCCAAGGAGTGGTGAAGGTTGTTTTTTCTCTGTCCTTAGGCATGACTGATATCTGATTGTAACCAGAGAAGCCATCAATCATGGATATTCTAGATGCACCAGTGACCTTCTGCAATATGTGTTCCATGTTGGGCAGGGGATAATTGTCTTTCCTTGAGCTTCTGTTCAAGTTCCTGAAATCAACACAGAGTCTGATTTCTCTAGTTTTCTTTCTCACTGGAACCAAATTGGCCACCCACTCAGAATACCTCAAGGGGACAATGATTTGGGCATCTAACAATTTCTTCACTTCTTTCTCCATGATAGGTAGCAACATGGGATTTATCTGTCTCAGCTTCTGCCTGAATGGCTTAGCCTCCTCTTTCAGCGGGATCTTGTGCTCAATGACAGACGTGTCATAAGTTTTGAGGTCTTCATATGCCCATGCAAACACATCAGTGTATTCCTTTAATAACCCAGCATATTCCACCCTCTGTTCATTGGTCAGGCTGCTTGATAATTTGACAAACTTAGGCTCATCCTACGTGCCAACGTTGCATTCGGCTATGTCAACATCTTTACTTGAAACACCACCCCTTATTGCCACATCATTTTTGTCAAACAATCTTTCTAAAGGGACCAGTCCCCTCGGAATGTGATTGCTAGGCAGTTGAATATTCTGGTGATTAACGATTTTGTTCAAGAATACCTTAGAGGGGGGGTCACCTTTGGGATCGGGGTCCTGATCAATGTGCAATGCAGAAAACTCATCAACGGACTGAAGAAATTTTTTGATTTCAAGATTGTCCTCGAATACCTTCCAGTGCTTTATGTTGTCTGGGATGGATGGCCTGTAACTTACCTCAACCTCACCATCAATCTTTGGGGGCAGGGGGATTCTGTATAAAGTGGTTGAGACATCTAGGGAGTCAACTGTGGTATTCTCTTCCCTTGGGATGAAAACGATGTTGAAAGAAGAGAAGAAATTATCAATCAATTCCCATACCTCGTTTCTGTAGCTTCTAAGCCGAGGATGCTTGGCCTGATAAATTTTTTTGACCTGTTGGATGATCAATTCTGCATCTCCAAACACAGCCATCTCCTTTATTCCCATTTCTTTTGCAGCCCTCATACCCAGAACAAGAGCCTCATATTCTGCTACATTGTTGGTGATTTCGAATTCCATCTTGTATGACAAAGATATGATATCTTGATAGGGCGATATGAAAACCACTCCGGCACCTCCACCTACACTGGAGGAAGCTCCATCAAAGACCATTTTCCAAACAGAGGTAGCTGGAGGAGGTATCTCCTGATTAAGAATGGACTTCTTTCTGATCTGCAAAGGGGCCTCGGGAGTTTCGGTGATATGTAACAAACTAGACCCTAAATCAGTGTCAAGTGCAAAGATGGGGTGATTAGTGGGGTTTTCTTCATCATTGACAATATAGGCTAGTTGGGCTTCTTTGCACACCCTCCTATGTTCCCCTCCAAAAACTGGGATGGTGGCATATGTGAGATCCATCTGCAACGTTCCTCCAAGTCTCTTAATCCAAGACCTTGACAACAACATGCCAAACTTGGGGGGAACATCAGCTACCACAATGTCCATGACCACACTCTTCATGGGCAGCTGAAACAAAGAAACCACCAGGTCCTTGATGACTCCCAGACATTGCACCCTCCTTGAATCAAAATATTACAAATCATGATAGGCCTTGGTCACTTCTAGTCGTAGTTTTTCCATGACTACCGTGGGCATAAGGTTATGGGAAGCCCTTGAATCCATGAGGCAATTATGCAACACTTTATCATGTATGTTCAGGGAGGTGTAGAAGGGAGGGGATGAATCATCTTTGTCTTCTACCATGGGACCCAGGATGATAGCTGGCTTCTCATATTGAAGGTTCACTGAGTCAGAGGAAGGTTGAAGGGACTCAGATTGCAGCAACTTAGAGAGGGACCTTTTAAAATCTTCATTTTTAACTAGCTCAGAGATGGGGACAGGAATTCTGATCTTTTGAATTTCATGCTCAAAATTAAAAGAGGAAAAAGGCTTAGGAGCTTCCCTTACTTCAATGACAGGTTCTTTGGCCGCTGGCAAAGTTCTCTGAGTTCTCTTTTCTTTATTCGTGGTTACTACATTTTTAATAGGCTTATCTGCTATGAGGGGCTGGTCTTGGCTGTCAAAGTCTCCTTCTTTCTTTCTTGACCTGAGATTGTATCTGTTAGAAGTGTGGCTGGCCCTCTCTCCCTTACCTAACTCATGGATTTGAACGTTCATTAGGGATTTTTCATAGGCAGACTGAGTCAAATGGGGAAAAGGAGGAGCCTCTTCAATACAATAAATTTCGGGGTCGAACTCCTCTATCTCTTCTCCTTCTTCATGAGTAACCAGGTTATTTTGGAGGGGGGTTTGAATCCTTTGATCCTCTCTATCTTTTCCCCTTTGTTCTCTTGGGAAGGCTTGTGGTCCATTGTTATTAGGTCTCCTAAAACCTCTATTATCAGCATTTTGGGGATTTCTGTACATGGGCTTCCCTTCTAACTCCCACCTTTCCATCCTGGAAGAAAGTGATTTTATTACTCTGGCTGTCTCATCTGTCTGATGGGGTATGGGAGAGGAACTGGATGGGGAGGCTTCAGGGTTTTTCTTAGATATGTTTCTATCAGCAGTGTTCCTGAGTTGATGAATAGCCAATATGTTAGATTCTACTTCCACGGATGCATCCTGCATGTGGGCCAGGGTAGTGGCTCTTCTCTCTCTCAACAGTAGGCAGAAATCATGATCAAAAGCGCTAGCATAAGTGATCTTAGCCGAGGCTTCCGAGGGATTTATCTCAGCGGGAATTTTATTATACATTTTATTGAATCTCTTGGAGAAGTCAGAGACAAACTCTCCTTCTTTTCTCTTCAAAGATCCAAACTCTGTCATATAATACATGAAATCTTTTTTGTCTCCCCACTGTCTCAAAAAGGCATTATCTAGAGCTTCGATCCCATCAATAGATCCGGGAGGCAGGGCCTTGAACCATTTTCTAGCTTTGCCCTGGAGGCTATGGACAAAAATCCTCATCCATACGTCTGCATGCATGATGACATTATCATCTGTGAAATTGTAAAAGGCTTCTAGGTGTTCATCTGCATTTACGTCCCCTTCACCCGCGAACTTGGGTAGCTGCTTGAGGTAACCATCTGTTGGGAGGGCATTGAGGGGCTGAGGTAACACAAGGGGAGCATACCTCGTGGATATAATAGCCTCCATCCTGGTCATAGGGGGATTAGCACCAGCCATGGGAGTGTTAGGTAGAGGAGAGCTTGGAGGAGAAGGAGTGTGAACAGGAGATACCGGAAAAGGGTTCCCTGAAGGAGAGGGAGACAACGGGGAAAACAAAGAGAGAGCTAAGGGACTTGAATTTATAGATGTTTCTCCCTGTGCAGTAATAATAGTAACAGGAGGGGTGGCAAAACCTTCTGAGGCCCGAGTTCTGCACTGAGGCATGACTTCTAGGGAGAGAGGAGTGACAAGGATCTCTCTTTCTGATGCCAGACCAGGAGGAGAAAACTCAGTAGGAACACTCCCGAAATTAAGAAAATGGGAAACCTCATAGAAATGATGGCTAGGAAGATAAGAACAAGAAAATGGAGATTTTACAGAAGGAGGTGGGGAAATACCTGGTTCGGTGGTGAAGCTTTCTCCTTGAGAGGGCTTCCCTTTTCTGATAATCACCTCCATATTTTCTTCAGGTGTGGCCAGAGGCAGCTGTGGATGGGACTGCATGTGTCTACCGCTGGAAGCCACAACTAACCCAACATGTTCGCCGTAGTGGAGTTGTCACAATGGAGTCACAGGTGCACATTAGAAATCTCAATAGTTCTGATATCTGATGCACCTTCAGAATTAGCTGATCGTTGTCGTTCAATCCCAGGGAAAATATTCAACTTCGTCCTCGACAATGGCGCCAGAAATGTTAGCATCGAAAGTCACTCCTAGATTGCAGCAGCAGCAGAGCCCGACACCCATCAGTTTAATGTCACGATTTGTTATAAAGGGATGATCAAATGGAAGGAAACTCAAAACAATGTCATGTCAACTCTGAAACTAGGCCAGGCATGCATGGGCAAGTGAGGTCTTAGATAAACTTCAAACAGTGGGTTGTAATAAAGGGTGAGCAGGGGGAAGACTTGTATGAGAAGAGTGCAAGGGTCTATCGTAAGCATCAGGTTTCTAACAGACTGGAGAAGAAAGCGTCCAAACAAAAGATCCTCTTACATTCAAACACAGAAGACCAAAGAACACATTAATGTAACAACAAATACTTTATCATAACATAACTGCAACAATTCATGCGAATCATTCGATCATGAACTCTCTGGTATGAGACGAAAACATAGACGGAGTAAGGAAATTGTTTGTCATAAAACAATAAATCTCAGATACAGATGCACAACTAGGAAACTAGAATGGTTGTTAAAACTTTACAGTTGGGAGCTTTTCTCTACCATCGATAGATACAAAAATGGCGAAAACGCTTACATATACTCAGAACAACAACAACAACAAAATCGAGATGTTGCATTAAACACATTGCGTCTGCATGGCTTCTGATAATCTGCAGCCACAGTCTCTGGATGATCGTGCACCTATGACAGACGCAATCGAACTCCTGACAGTTTCGGGGGTGAATCGACGTGCCTTTAATTCATCGCCAGACTTTCCCATTATGATAGTGGCGATGTATAACCACCACCAACTACCTCAATAACTACTTCATTCGGATTGAGGATGGCCCGGCCAACTCAGCAACTTTGGGACGTGGACGACCCCTTGTGCCGCCACTTGGATTAACTAAATTGCCTTATGAATAGGCGCACTGGCCAACATGAAGGATAGGGCACGTGATGGGAGTGGTGGCGCCAACATTGTGAGGGTGAGGTAAGAAGCGATGCGGTGTGAGAGAGGTTACAGGGGAAGACATATAATGGACACACTTTTAGTGGGAGACTGACGTGGAAGGGAGTGGGATACATGGCAGGTGGTGAGTGGATGATGAAATGGGGAAGGTGTTAGCGTCGGAAGTCACTCCTGGATTGCTATCAAGATCAGAGCCCGACACCCATCAGTTTAGTGTCACGATTTGTTTAAATATGGGTGATCAAATGGAGGGAAACCCAAAACGATAGCGTTCCAACTCTGAAACCAGGCCAGATATACACGAGCAAGTGAGGTCTTGAATAACTCTAGACAGTGAGTTGTAGTAAGGGTGAGTAGGGAGGAAGACTTGTATCAGAGAAATGCAAAGGTCTGTTATAAACAACAGGTTCCTAACATGCTGTAGAGGAAGGCATTTAAACACAAGATCAGCTTACATTCAAACGCAAAAAACCAGAGAATGCAGTAACGCAACGATAAATCATTTATCACAATAGAACTGCAACAATTCATATGACTCAGTGAATCACAAACTCCCTAGTCATGAGACAAAATTAGATGGAAAAGGAGAACTGTCTGTCATAAAACAAGAAATCTCATATACAGATGCATAAGATGGAAGCTAGAATAGCAGTTAAAACATTACAGTCGGGAGCTCTGCTCAACCATCGATCCCTTACAAAAATACAACAACTGAGTCTATATACTCAAAGAAAAATTGCCTCGCAGAGGCGCGGGTAACCATCTGAAGCTTGGTGTCTTTTCAGCCAAAATCAGACGGGCCTTCTCTGTCACACGCCTCCTTAACTACACATGGCTCCTGCATGAGGAGTAGTTGAGCCAGTAAATGTTGTTTTTGCATGTGCAGACCTCCTCCAGCTGGTCGAGCACTCGGCATGGCCTTTCTGCAAGAAAGGGTACACAGGACCTTTTTGAGCAGACCGCTTACCAGACCCTCCATACTTCACAATTAATGAGCTAAGGGAGGCTTCAACCACCTCTTCCCGCTTGCATTTACTCTAAGCGAAGATTAGGCTTGAGGTCGAAGCCCATGGAAATTGGAGGTTGTGGCGGGCTTCTCTGAAACTCGGCACCTTTGGACCCTTTTGTGCATCTCCTTTCTTTCCTTAGTGACCGCGGGCTGTGACCCGACGCTTACTCTCAAATGTGCTTTTCGACGCTCGCAAATTGAAGGGTTTGTTCCTTGTTCTTTGAAATCGTGATGAGCGATATGCAGAGACAGCTCGATTTGGTGCCACGTGCCCTTTGAATCAGACGGCTCAAAATTCACTTGAAGCTATAGTGGGCCCCAGGCCCTGGATGCTCTTGCTACTTTGCGTATCGGTCCATGAGGGAACTGCCTTTTGCGCGTTGAAACCATGACAGGAGAAAAGGTGGGGGCCTCAATCGTGCACCAGGTGTCCACTTCAAACGGATGGCTGAGATCTTCTTGGCGAAGCTGTGGGCCCGAATCCTGGATGTCCTTGGCACTTCACGACTCGCGAATCCAAACATCAATTCTTTGAGACTTCTCGCGGCGAAGACTCGAGGCTTAGTGCCACCTATATCCCACTTGCTGACTCTGCTATGGGCCCCACTGCTTCCAGCTATCGGGACGTCGCCTTTCACAGTTTCGCGACTTTCGAGCCAAGACCCTCGAGTTTTTTCTTGCGAGGCCCCGATACGCGATCCCACGCACGCGGATCTGACGGCTCTCCATGATCCAGATCCAACGGTCAATATTCTTCCTGCTTCTCGCATCTTCGCAACTCGAGCTACTTAATGTTTTAGGCCCTTACCCTACGAACTCCCGAGTTCACGAGATCGACGATCTCTGATGACGCCGACGACACTTTGCTTGCTCGCCTGAAAAACAACGATTCTTCTGCACTGCGCTTGATCATTTCGTGCAACCTGCAGACCTGAAAGCTCTTGAGCCCACGACAAGAAATGTTGCTAACATTAGGCTCCATGGGGGATAGAGTCATCCCTGCGATGATCTAAGGACTCATTTTGCAGTTCCAGTGCCTTGCTGTTGGGCTATGGAGTCACTTACTAAGCCCATACAATGAAAAACAATAAACGAAGAACAGAAAAGACAATATTTACAGAATACAGGAGCCATTGAAGGCTCAGACAAAACATTTTTTAAGAAAATGCCCATTTACTGGGCTGCTGAAAACTTCTTCACCCTCCAAATCTCGTAGGCGATATGTGTTATTTGAGAATGCTTCAGATATTTTGAAAGGCCCGATCCATAGGGATTCAAATTTGCCGCGCTTGCCCTTGTCTTGCTTAGGAGCGTCCCACTTCAGCACCAGGTCTCCTATCTGGAACTCCTCCTTTTTGGCTTTCTTATCGAAAACCTGCTTGATCCTCTATTGATGATCCTGAATTCTTTCCATTACCTGCTCTCTGGTCTGCTAGACTTCTACCAGCTGATGAATTCTTCTGATCATGTCATTGGGCTATTCTTGGTAGTCCCGGAAGAATTTCTCTATGGGAATGGCCAGCTGAGAAGGAAAGACAACTTCCGCCCCGTACACCAACTGGAAAGGAGAGGTGCCTATAGATATCTTTGTAGTCACCCGATCAGCCCATAGAGAAAATTTGAGCTTTGAGTTCCACGCCCTTTTGTTGTCTTCCAATAGTCTTTTGATGATTCTTATCAGACTTTTGTTGGAGGACTCTGCTAAACCATTACCCTGTGGGTAATATGGGGTGGAGTGAATCAGTTTGATCCCGAATTGCTCACAGAACTTGGCTAATGGCTCAGATCTGAAAGCAGCTGCGTTATCTGTGACAATCCTACTTGGACAACCGAACCTTGTGATGAGGTCCTCCAGGAAACCAATGATTACCTTGTGGGAAGCGCTCCTGGTAGGGATGGCTTCTATCCACTTAGTAAAGAAATCCATGGCCGTCAGGATCCACCTATGTTTCCCGCTTGAGGCGGGGTAGATTTCTCCAATAAAATCCAGGCCCCATTGCTGGAAAGGTCCTGAAACAAACACAGGCTACAAAGGAAGAGACTTGAGCTGCTGCTTTCCTGAAAATATTTGGCATGTGATGCAGGCTCTAACTCTTTTATGGACATCAGCGAACAAGGTGGGCCAGTGGTATCCAGCTCTGAGAATCTTGTGGGCTATAGTCTTCTAGGAATGGTGCCCTCCGCATAGGCCACTATGAAATTCAACCATGATGCTGTCGGCCTCTTATGGATCCATGCATTTTAAAAGTACCCCCAGGGGGTCTTTCCAGTATAAAATTTGATCAATAAGGCAGTACTTGACTGCCTTGAGCTTAAGAGCTCTCAGTTTGTTTCTTTGCAGGCCATCTAGGGGCCGCAATTCCTGCAGAAAATATATGACGTCCTTATACCAAGGACATTGAGCCAATGGGGGCTCTCTTTGAGGATCTGTTTCAAGTAGTTGACCCTGCTGAATTCCTGAGCATTCATTCATAAAATTTATCCCTAAAGCTTAGCAGTTGGCCTTATCTAGCAACTTGGCTAAGCCTTGACCTTTGATCAATTTGGTAGGCCTTAATTCCAGGTCAAACTCCAGGATCTTGGCTATCCATTTACTCCTTTTCCCATCAATGTCGGGCTGTATAAGGATGTCCTTCACAGAGGCTGAAGGAACGTATGCGATCACCTTTGAATGCAGGACATAGACCCTGAAAGATTTAAGGGATTTTACTAAGGCATAGTCTTGTTTCTCCATAATTTCATATCTGACCTTTGCATCTCTCAGCGCCTTGCTAAAGAAGGCAATGGGCTGCTCTCACCCCTCTTCATTTCTCTGCAACAAGACTGCCGCTACTGTATCAAAAGAAGCGAAGGAGAAAATCAGGAAATCTTTCGAATAATCAGGGCTGATCAACACTGGTGCTTCAGTCAATGCCTTCTTAATCTGGACAAGAGATTCCCTGGGTTCAACGGTCCATTTTACTTCATTTCCCTTCTTGAGCATGGCTATGATGTGTTTCACCAGCTCAGCGAAATTCGAGATGAATCTCCTCAGAAAATTAATCCTCCCCAAAAAGGCTTGAACTTCCTTCTTCGATTTAGGAAGTGACAAGGTCTGAATTGCCTCCACTCTGCTAGGGTCAATCCTCACTCCTTCTGCTGATACTATATGGCCTAGTAGCTTTCCCTCCTTCATAGAAAACAAATATTTTTGGGGGTTCAGGGAAAGGCCAAATCTTCGACATTTTGAGAAGACTTTCCTTAGGTGACTGCAGTGCTCTTTGTCGGACCTTGAGAAGACTGTGGTGTCGTCCAGATAAATCACCATGAACCAATCTTTTTCTCCAATGAAGGCTATGTCCATGGCTCACTGAAATGTTGCTCCTGCATTCATCAGTCCGAATGGCATTTTGGCATACATGAATGTTCCCCAAGGAGTGGTGAAGGCTGTCTTTTCTCTGTCTTCAGGCATGACCGATATCTCATTATAACCCGAGAAACCATCAATCATGGAGATCCTAGATGCTCCGGTTACCCTTTGCAAGAGGTGTTCCATATTGGGTAGGGGGTAATTGTCTTTATTTGAGCTCCTGTTTAGGTTCTTGAAGTTGACACAGAGCCTGATCTCTCCGCTTTTCTTTCTTACCGGAACCAAATTTGCCACCCAGTCGGAATATCTCAAGGGGACAATGATCTGGGCCTCCAATAACTTTTTTAATTCTTTCTCCATGACAGGTAGCAACATGGGATTTATCTGTCTTAGCTTCTTCCTGAACGATTTAGATCCTTCCTTTAATGGGATCTTATGTTCAATGACAGCTGTGTCATATGTCTGGAGGTCGTCATAGGTCCATGCAAACACATCAGCAAATTCTTTCAGCAACTCAGTATATTCAGCCCTTTTCTCTGTGGTTAAACTGCTTGACAGCTTGACAAACTTAGGCTCCTCCGGTGTGCCAATGTTGCACTCAGCCGTGTAAACATCTTTGTTTGAGACCTTACCCTCGATTGGCACATCATTCTCATCGAACAATATTTCTAAAGGGACAAGGCCTCTCGGGATGTGATTGCTGGGCAGCTGAATGATCTGATGATTAGCAATTTTATTTAAAAACTCCTCAGAATGAGGGTCACCTTCCAGATCAGGGTCTTGGTCAATATGCAACGCAGAAAACTCGTCCACTGATTGGAGAAACCTTTCAAGTTCAGATTCATCCTCAAACACCTTCCAATGCTTAACATTATCAGGTACGGAGGGCTTGTATTTTACTTCTACATCATACCTCAGTTTAGAGGGCAAGGGTGCTATAAAATTACTTGCTGAGATAGCCAAGGAATATGCCACTGTGTTCTTCTCTCTTGGGATGAAAGAAATGTTAAAAGCTAAGAAGAAACTGTCAATAAGATCCCATACCTCATTTTTGTAGCTTCTAAGTCGAGGGTGCTTAGCCTGATAGGCGTTTCTGACCTGCTGGACCACCAACTCGGCATCTCCGAACACTGTTACCTCTTGAATTCCCATTTCCCTTGCGGCCCTTAATCCAAAAAAAAGCACTTCATACTCTGCCACATTGTTGGTGACTTCAAATTCCATCTTGTATGACAGAGATACGACTTCTTAACAAGGTGATATGAAAACCACTCCAGCACTAGCTCCTTCGCTAGAAGAAGCTCCGTCAAAAAACATCTTCCACACAGAGGAGCTTTTGGGGGAGATCAGATGATCAGGGCTGAGATGTTTTCTGATGTTTAAAGAGATTTCAGGGGCATCGGTAAGCTGCAACAAGCTAGACCCTAAGTCGGTGTCAAGTGCAAAAATGGGGTGATTGGTAGGGTCTGCTTCATCACTGACAATATAAGCCAGCTGGGCTTCTCTGTACAACCTCTTGTGCTCTCCTCCAAAGACTGGAATGGTGGCATATGTCAGATCCATATGTAGTGTTCCTCCCAGCTTTTTGATCCATGATCTAGACAACAGCATACCGAATTTTGGGGGAACGTTGGCTACCACAATATCCATGAGCACACTTTTCATGGGCAGCTAAAACAGGGAAACTGCCAGGTCTTTGATGACTCCTAGGCACTGCACCCTCCTTGAATCAAAGGAGTATAAATCATGATAAGTCCTTGTCACCTCCAGTCCCAATTCTTCCATAACTATTTTCGGCATGAGGTTATGGGAAGCCCCTGAATCCATGAGGCAGTTATGCAACACTTTATCATGAATGTTCAGGGATGTGTAGAAGGGGGGGGATGAGTCGTCTTTGTCTTCTACCATGGGACCTAGGATGACAGCCGATTTCTCATCTTGAAGGTTCACTGAGTCGTAGGCTGATGGGACTCAGAGAATAGCAACTTAGAGAGGGATCGTTTAAAATCTTCATTTTTAATCAGCTCAGAGATGGGAACAGGAATCCTGATCTTTTGAATTTCATGCTCGAAATTAAAAGGGGAAAAGGGTCTAGGAGCTTCCCTCACCTCAGTGGCAGGTTCTTTGGTTGCTGGAAGGGCACTATGAGTTCTCCTCTCTTTACTTGTGGTTGCTGCAACTTTTGCGGGCTTATCTGCTATGAGGGGCTGGTCCGGGCCATTAAAGTCTCCTTCTTTCTTTCTTGACTTGAGATTGTATCTGTTAGAGGACTGATCAGATTTTTCTCCCTTTCCTAACTCATGGATCTGACTGTTCATCAAGGATCTTTCATATGCAGACTGAGTCAAGTGAGGAAAAGGAGGAGCTTCCTCTACACAGTGAATTTCAGGGTCGAATTCGTCTATCTCCTCTCCATCCTAATGAGTAACCAGGTTATTTTGGAGAGGGGTTTGAATCCTTTGATCCTCCCTGTCCTTTTCCCTATGTTCCCTTGGGAAGGCATGTGGTCCATTGTTATTAGGCCTCCTGAAACCTCTATTATCAGTTTTCTGAGGATTTATGTACATAGGCTTCCCTTCCAATTCCAACCTTTCTATCTTAGCAGCAAGTGATTTTAATGTTCTAGCTGTCTCATCTGTCTGATAGGGTGTGGAAGAGGAACCGGGTGGAGAAGCTTCAGACCTACTCTTAGGTATGTTTCTGCTAGCAGCGCTCCTGAGTTGATCAACGGCCAATATGTTAGATTCTACTTCCACGGCTGCATCTTGCATGAGAGCCAGGGTAGTGGCTCTTCTCTCTCTCAGTAGTAGGCAGAAATTGGGATCAAAAGCGCTGGAGTAAGTGATCTTTGCAGAATATTTGGAGGGCTTTATCTCAGCAGGGATTCTGTTATACATTTTATTAAATCTATTAGAAAAGTCGGAGACAGACTCTCCTTTCTTTCTCTTCAACGACCCAAACTCCGTCATATAATACATGAAATAATTTTTATCTCCCCATTGCCTCAAAAAGGCATTATCTAGTGCTTCAATCCCATCAATGGATCCGGGAGGCAGGGCCTTGAACCACTTTCTAGCCTCTCCTTAGAGACTGTGGACAAAAATCCTCATCCATATGTCTGCATGCATGATAACATTGTCATCTGTGAAACTGTAAAAGGCTTCTAGGTGCTCGTCTGCTATTTCGTCCCCCTCACCCTTAAATTTGGGTAGCTGCTTGAGGTAACCATCCGTCGGGAGGGCATTGAGGGGCTGAGGTAACACAAGGGGAGCATACCTAGCGGCTATAATATCCTCCATCCTAGTCATAGGGGGATTGGCACTGGCCATGGAAATATTAGGTGGCGGAGAACTTGGAGGAGAAGGAGTTCGCGAAGGGGCTGCGGGAAATGAGAGCGAGTTTAAGGAGAAGGCTAGTGAGCTTAAGTCAGTAGGCGCTCCTCCTTGTGCAGGAGTGGGGAAATATACGGTGGTCATGGGTCTTCGCCGATAAACAACTTCAAAGGAGAGGGGAGTGACAAGGATTTCTCCCTCTAGTCCCAGACCAGTAGGGGAAAACTCAGCAGGAACGCTCCCAAAATTCAGAGAGCGGGAAACCTCTGAAGGAGGTCGATAAAGAAAGGGAGGAGGAGAAAATGGAGTTCGCACAGAAGGATATGGTGGATTACCTGTTTCAGTGGTGGAAGCTTCTCCTTCAGGGGCCTTTCCTTTTCCGAGAACCTTCTTCGGATCAGCTACAGGTGTAGCTAGAGGCAGCTGTGGATGTAGCCGTGTATGTCTGCCTCTGGAAGACACAATTAAAACAATGGGTTCGCTCCAGTGGAGTCGTCACAATGGAGTCGCTAGGTGCAAATTAGCAATCTTGAAAGGATCTGATAATCCGATGCACCCTCAGATTCAGAGGCTCGATGTCGTTCTTCCCAAGGAAAATCTTCAATTTCGTCCCCGACAATGGCGCCAGAAATGTTAGCGTCGGAAGTCACTCCTGGATTGCTATCAGGAGCAGAGCCTGACGCCCATCAGTTTAGTGTCACGATTTGTTTAAATATGGGTGATCAAATGGATGGAAACCCAAAACGATAGCGTTCCAACTCTGAAACCAGGCCAGATATACACGAGCAAGTGAGGTCTTGAATAACTCCAGACAGTGAGTTGTAGTAAGGGTGAGTACGGAGGAAGACTTGTATAAGATAAATGCAAAGGTCTGTTATAAACAAAAGGTTCCTAACAGGCTGTAGAGGAAGGCATTTAAACACAAGATCAACTTACATTCAAACGCAAAAAACCAGAGAATGCAGTAATGCAGCAATAAATCATTTATCACAACAGAACTGCAACAATTCGTATGACTCAGTCAATCACGAACTCCCTAGTCATGAGATGAAATTAGATGGAAAAGGAGAACTGTCTATCATAAAACAAGAAATCTCATATACAGATGCATAATATGGAAGCTAGAATAGCAGTTAAAACATTACAGTCGAGAGCTCTGCTCAACCATTGATCCCTTACAAAAATACAACAACTCAGTCTATATACTTAGAGAAAAATTTCCTCACAGAGGCGTGGGTAACCATCTGAAGCTTGGTGTCTTTTTAGCCAAAATCGGACGGGCCTTCTCTGTCAGACGCCTCCTTAACTACGCATGGCTCCTGCATGAGGAGTAGTTGAGCCAGTAAATGTTGTTTTAGCATGTGCATACCTCCTCTGGCTGGTCGAGGACTCGGCATGGCCTTTCTTCAAGAAAGGGTACACAGGACCTTTTCAAGCGGACCGCTTACCAGACCCTCCATACTTCACAATTAATGAGCGAAGGGAGGTTTCAACCACCTCTTCCCACTTGCATTTACTCTAAGTGAAGATTAGTCTTGAGGTTGGAGCCCATGGAAATTGGAGGTCGTGGTGGGCTTCTCTGAAACTTGGCACCTTTGGCCGCTTTTGTGCAACTCCTTTCTTTCCTTAGTGACTGCGGGCTGTGACCTGGTGCTTACTCTCAAATATGCTTTTTGGCGCTCGCAAATTGAAGGGTTCGTTCCTTGTTCTTTGAAATCGCGATGAGCGATATGCAGAGATAGCTCGATCTGGCGCCATGCGCCCTTTGAATCAGACAGCTCAAAATTCGCCTGAAGCTATAGTGGGCCCCAGGCCCTGGATCCTCTCGCTACTTCGCATATCGGGCCATGAGGGAACTGCCTTTTGCGCGTTGAAACCACAACGGGCGAAAAGGTGGGGGGCTCAATCGTGCGCCAGGTTTCTGCTTCAAACGGATGGCTGAGATCTTCTCAGCAAAGCTGTGGGCCCAAATCCTGGATGTCCTCGGCACTTCACGACTCGCGAATCCAAACATCAATTCTTTGAGACCTCTCGCGGCAAAGACCCGAGGCTTAGTGCCACCTGTATCCCACTTGCTGACTCTGCTATGGGCCCCACTGCTTCCAGTTGTCGGGACGTCGCCTTTCATAGTTTCATGACTTCTGAGCCAAGACCCTCGAGCTTTTTCTTGCGAGGGCCCGATACGCGATCCCATGCGCACGGATCCGACGACTCTCCATGATCCGGATCCAACGGTCAATATTCTTCCCGCTTCTCGCATCTTCGCGACTCGATCTACTCAATGTTTTAGGCCCTTACCCTATGAACTCCCGAGTTCGAGAGATCGACGATCTCTGATGACGCCGACGACACTTTGCCCGCTCGCTTGAAAAACAACGATTCTTCCGCACTGTGCTTGATCATTTCATGCAACCAGAAGACCTAAAATCTCTTGAGCCCACGACAAGAAATGTTTCTAACAGAAGGGGCCACATGGACCAGAAGAGGGGAGAAAGGGGCTAAAGGGAGTGAGCCTCATCACACGGTCAGGTGGAAGACAGATGGAAAGATGGTGTGACAAGGAAGGGGGCCCCACATTGATTAAATGCAGAAAGTCAGAGGATGTCTGGATTGCCTGTGCACCGTTGATCCGGGCGCTCTGATCACAGCCGCTGGAGAGATGCATCTTCGATTTCGGACCCCCACCCCCCTCTGCTTAAAGGTAGGAAGGAGGGGGGGCTCCGGAATCAACCTGCGCACAATTGATCCGGGCACTTCGATCGTAGCTGTTGAAGAAGTGCGCCCTCGATTCCAGACCCCCCCCCCCTCCACTTAAAGGTAGAAAGGTGGGGGGGCTCCGGAATCCTTTGTGTGCCGTTGATGCGAGCACGTGAATTTCTGTCGTCCAAACTTGCTTTCCACTTACCACAGGCGCAATTTGATTCCGGTACTTAGGGTAAGTGGGTTATTTACCCACTCCTTGGCATTCTAACCCTCCTTACAAGAAAGGTCGCTAACAATTTCAAAGGGGGATATATAGAAACAATGATGAGGAGTATAGGCATGAATGTTATCATAACTAAGTGTTTCCATCAATGTTGGTGTTGTCATCAATGCCAAAGGGGGAGATTGTCAGATAGTTGGATTAGGTTGATGGATAATTGGTATGGATTGTTGGTTGTCATTTATTTCAATCATTGGAGAGTGATATTGTAGATTTATGTCAACCCTTAGTGATTGATGTCGACCCTTGGAGAAAGTCTCATAGCGAATTCCAGTAGCACAAAGGTTTGGGTAATGGACCCAAGGTTGTTTCATGTATAATGGTATGAGTTTTAATATATTGAAGGTAATACTATTGTATATGGATAGTACATGTCATTCCATTTCCAGTGGTATGTGGAATGTCACATAAATCCTCACTGTTAGAGAGTTATGGCCATGAGAAGTTGGAGAACCCAAGTTTGGGTAATGGACCCAAGTTTGTTTGATGGATAATTGTACGAGATTTGATATATTTAAATGAAATACTATTGTATATGGATAGTACATTTCATGATATTTCCATTGGTATGTGGAACGTTACATAACTCCTCACGGTTAGAGAGTTATGGCCATGTGAAGTTGGAGAACCCTCATGAGTCATCTAGAAGCCCCAAAAGGTCAAAGTAGTCAAAGTGGTTTAAGAGATTTTTAGAAGGTAAATAATAAAGTGAAGTGATGAATTTACTATAATTCAAAGTGAATACAAAATAAATTATTTAAATAATAAATTTAATGGAGAAATTACTAAGTTGACAAGTGGTTAGAAGTGGGTTAGCCCTAAAATAAAGAAAGTGGTTTAAGATGGTTAGAAGGTAACCCTTGAGGTAAAGTGAAGTGATGAGTGTACTATAAGTCAAAGTGGATACAAAATAAATTATTTAAATAATAAATTTAATGGATAAATTACTAATTGGACAAGTGGTTAGAAGTTGGTTAACCCTAAAATAAGGAAAGTGGGTTAAGATTGTTAAAAGGTAACACCTTGAGTAAGCTACATGGAAGTATAAATAAGAGGAAAGGCTCTCTAATTTTATATAACACTTGAGAATATTGAATATATATAGGTGGCTGAGGTAACCAAAGTATATCTAAGATGAATTTCAGAGAGAAGGCGAAGTAAAGAAGGCCGAAATTCAAGGGAGGATAAATTATTTTGATGATGCTTTCTAAGGTATGTTATTTACATGTCATCTCACCATTTTCACAATAAAAAAATTTCCATAATGATTCAGACTGTTAAATGGATAGGAAATTAAGAAAACATATCCAAGTAGCTGTGGTACAAATTTATTCTTGTGGTTCATTGTAGTTTTGGAGTTAAACTCCGTGGAAAATAGGGTTTGTGGCTAGTCCAGAAACTAGTCTAAAACAAGTGTTTCGGGTAAAAACATCATAACTTCTTCATAACATATCGAAATTAAGTAACACAAAAGGTGTTGGTTAGAGTACAGTTTTTAGTATTCTTTGTAACATTTTCATATCCATACAACAAATATTCCATGCGGGGCACGCTCTACAAGTTCGCTCTCTAGAATAATCCAAAATTCAACAAGGTATGTCATTTTTGCTATAACTCCTTTTTTGAGAGGTTCCAAGTAGTGAAACCTGGAGGAGTTGCATAAAACACATTGAATAACATTGTGTACTATTTTCAGGTCTTTATTCATTACAGGTACATAGTTATGATTATTTCAAATTAGCATTGTTGACTAATCCAAAACTAGTCATGTGAGACTAAAGTAAAGTTTGATGAAAATGCTAGTCTCTTGTTGTTAAAGTTAAGGAAGGTTTGCAGGTATGTGATCATATACACTTGGTCTACTACAGAGTTACAAATCAGATTTGGATGATGAATTTGATGAGGGCTTTTGGTTGAGGTACATGTTGGGTACATGGTTGAGACAAGTAGTTGATGTGTTGGCACATACATGAGGTGTATAGTTGATGATGTTGGTACAAGTTGATGAGTCATAGTTGATGAGTAGTTGATACATGATTGGTACATACTATGTATATGGTTGGAGGAATTTGTTAGTAGTATTGTTGACACATGGTTTATGGATGCTGTAGCATACTTGTATTGGTATATTATTAGAAGCACATATTGATCTTGGTGATGATTATCAGTTGTTGTGTTATGCTTGGTTGATGCACATATTTGAGAGTTGTCTTGGTGATTGATCTTGGTGAGTATATCTGATTTGGTTGATAAGATTGATGATACAAGTTGTTGTGATAGGTTATTTGTCCAGGCTTGGTGCATGGTTGATGCACTTGTTCATGGTACATGTTGGTGCATGGTTGATGCACTTGTTTATGGTACATGTTGATTATAGGTTGAGGTATAGGTTGGTGCATGGTTGATGCACTTGTTTATTGTATAGGTTGATTACAGGTTGATTGGTACATGTTTATAACAATATATCTTAGAGTGATAGTGTGACAGTAGTTCCATCATTCAACTTATATGCCAGAGAGGTTGGACGGGGCAAGGACAGGTGGTTGTAGCCACCTTCCAGTGGTATCCGGAGAACATATGGGTTTGTATCCTCCTTCTGGTTGTAGCTAGAGAATCGGGGAGTTGGAGCTTCCCTCAGGTTGTAGCCTGAGAAACTAGGGGGCCAGAACCTCCTTCCAGTTGCAACTGGAAAACAAAGGAAGTTGGTTCTTCCAATGAAAGTAATTCTTCAAGACATATGAAAAAAAGAATTCCATGGTTTTCTCCCGCTTTGGGTTTCCATGTAAAACACTAGTGTACTATGTATGTGTATGATTTTTCATTTGTTCATTGCTTATTTACTCTACTATTATTGGATGATAATGCTACATTGATATAACACTTGGATTATGTGGTTAAAAATGATTAAATTGTTGTATTACTTATTCACCCCCCCTCTCAGTAATCCAACAACTGTTTGGGTTCACTACCATGTAGTAATGGAAATTACCAAAACATTTACCTCTATTGAAGGTTGACAAACATCAATTAGAACAATCCCCTCTACTACATTTTGTTGGCTAATTGGTTCCCTTTTGACAACTTTCATTACACATGATAAAATATGTTGTCCTTCGAAAACTTATTGTACCTCTATCCAAAATTTTTTATTTGCTAATATTTCTATATCTGGATCTGCATGATGAATATAAGGGATAGAACTAATTTTGACCCTTAAGTTAGAAATAATGTGATATGGTTCAAATTCCAAGCTTACCTTCCATGAAATCCAAAAAAATCATCATCTTCTCTACCATAGGTAGAATATATTTCTTTTACTATGAAAGAAAATACTTCAACAGGAAAAGAAAATGTGACTTTCTTATTTGTCGAAGAAAAATGAAGTCTAAATTTAACTTTTTCCTAATGTACTCTAAAGAAAAAGCTCTTTGGGTTTGGAAAACTTGGGGTAAATATGGTTTAAGTTTTGAACCATAAATTCTAAGAATAGTGCATTCTTCAAAAAAATACTAGTCAACTACCCTAGAGTCAAGACTCAAGTAAAGCAACTACTTGCATTGTATGAATAACCTAGGTGGGAATTCATTGTCAATAGTTGTATAAGCAATATACATGAATTGGTCTACAAAGATTTTAAAACCATTTTTCTGGCCTTGGTTTTTGACAATTTGGATCCACTCTAAAACAAGAAGGGGTTTATCGTGTTGATCAACTTTAAATTCAATCCCAAATGCTCAAAATGCTCAAAATGAATGTATAGCATGATATATATGAAATAATATTGGTACTTAAAACACTTCAAAGAAGGGAATTAGACTAATTTACCATGTATGGCATCAGATAAAACTTAGAATAATTGAATCTTTTTGTTTGTGCAGTTCTGTTAATAAACCCTAAAACTTATTCATCATTTTTTCCATCACCAACATATACCAGGATTAAAATACTCATTGCGATTATCTCTCTGGACAAGGATAAGAACATATTTTCCAGAAAAGGCAAGGTCATTTTAGGAATATCTGCTTTTCCTGGTAAAAACCTTACTAGTAAACACTCTTTTTGTTCTACAGATAAGGAATTGGAATCTAAAACTAGTGCTTCTTCATCTATGAGTGTTTGATTGTTTGGTAACAGTAGCATCTCATAAATTGCAATCCAGCTAACCAAAAAAATAACTAGGGAATCATCTAAAGACATTGTAACTCTTTGAGTCAAGTTATAGAGCTTTATGCATATTGAAATAAATTCAAGGAAAATATATCTAACAGGAACATTTTCCTGAGTCAGGCCACATTCCAAGTGCGAAATTTTTCATAGGGATCCTTGAATCGTCGATATGTCACTTGGAATATTTCATAAGAAGTTTTCCCAATAAGTTGAGGTTCAAATATGTCTCCATCTTGGTCAATCAGGTGATCAGAATATGGGTTTTGCACAATGGGTTGAACATAGGTGACATGTTTCTACTTAAGATCCATGACAGTATTCAATTTTAGTTCCATTCCCAACATGAATCCATGAACAAGGTGTGTACGACGAAAACCTCAGATGATGGGGTAGAGTGATCAAAGACCTAGAGCTACAAGTTTGACCTATTGGCCTAGAATGGGACCCGACTTGCTGGATCATTTTTGTGAATAGTTATTTCATGCAAGAGAAAGGATTGGATTGGAAACAACTCTGAATTTCAATAAAGTAAACATTGATAATGGAATACGCGCCTAGCACCTATATTACGAACTTTAAATGTGGATAGAAAAACTTTGAATATGGAGTTACTCAAACGAATAAAATAGTTTTTCATTCAACCAAGGTCACTGAATCCATTCGAATTGACATCATTTTGATTCGTCATGAGAGGGCTCATAGAAAGAAAAAAAGTAGGAGGTGGTCTAGGGGAAATCCCCAACAATAACAAAATTTGATTTGAATGGAGATGGAAAAGAGAGAAAAGAAGAGGAAAAGTTGTGATTCTTTCTGATTTTTGTGTCATGAATGAATAATATCTAGATGTAAGTAAGGTTTCCATTTCATTCATTGGGAGCATTGTTGGTCTCCAGTTTTGACCATGTTTTTGCCTATATTATATCACAAAGACCTCCATTTCCATACCCAGTACCACCCCTTTTGGCCTTGTTATGACACAGTTGACATCTCTTTACCACTCAATGGGGCTACTCAAGGTATTTTTACGTTTCAAGTTATTTTTATGTATTTTGATACTTTAAATTAATATTGAAACTAATGTGGCTTGAGTTAGGTACTATTTCTATTTGAAATAGGATTTGCTAGTACCAGGTACTAGCTCGCACCCCATGGAGATACCAACGAAGCTGCTAAAGATCCGCGCGTTATGGCCAGAGTGGTAGACAGTGCGATTTACATGATGGATTGAGTCATCACTCATATGTTGATTTGAGGCGAAAGTATAGAACTGAGTTGTTAATACTTTATGACTCACACTTCGTGACACTGCGTGTCACGAAGATGTGAAGACCGTTTTAACTGATTTCGAGTTATTTTCGGATCTGGGATCCGTTTGAATTAATGTATTGTTGCTTTAAACTATTTTTGAGGAGGATCTATATAAACAGAAGATCACTCCTAAGAAACATTGGGTTATGTTATGTTATGAGATACATTTATGCTAATACAATCTGCCTTTGCGTTATGTTACTTTACTGTCATATGATTTGAGTTAGTTTTCTGAGTAAATGGAGCATGAAGCATAAACAGTGTTTGCGTAGAATGATCTGAGTAGTTCTAGTTTTCTTTTCGGCGATTGTACCTCTTGGTTGGGCCCGCCAACAGGTTCAAGTCGCTGCTTTTCTCTGTATTAAAGTTAGTTTATTTCAGTATCTTAGTATTTGCATGCATGTTAGTTTATTTGAGTTTGGGAATTAACTTGTTCAGATTATTCTTCAACTGTATCGTTTCCAGCATATTAATATCTTCTACGTTGATGAGTGTTGAAAGCATGGTTGATTCCTGTAGAATTTAAAGCATAAAATAGATTTGCTTTGTTTCCAGTTTTCCATCTGAACATAGATTAAAGAGAATGTGAGTTTGAATTTACTTTGCTTTGGTTAGGATAGTTAGGTTACTCTTCTTTGTTAGGATAGTTAGGTTGCAGTTGAATTAGAGGAAGCTTCCAGTACCAGTAGGGTAAGTAGGATATTTCTTTAATTTTCTATGGATAGATTTAGATTTATTTTCGATGTTTAGATTAAAAGAATTTTAGGAAATAATCTTTCTATTATGGCTTAGATAGAAGTAGTGATGATTAGATGATTCAAAATAGTGGTAGATAGTCTTGTGAAATCACATTAGAATAGAAATAGAAGCACTTGCACTTAAGTATAGAACTATTTTCTGTTGATGAATTAAATAGGAGATGATAAGTTTCAAGGTAGTCATTAGGATTCAGTTTCTAAGAGTGAGTCTGTGTTTTCTTCTAAGAATAGCCTTTAGATAGGAATTAGAATCTTACCTGCACATACAGTGTAGCAGCTCTAAGTTTACTTACCCTGGTTTGACAATTCAGTGTTTTCAGGTCATTAAAATCTTTAATATAGCAGCCTGACATTTTTGGCGCGGTTGCCGGGGAGCTGTTTAAAAGGTAAGTTAGATAATTGTCTTGATTAGTTTTAGAATTCACTTATTTTGGTGTGGTATGTTAGTAGGTTGATGATAGGAGTAACTATGGAAACAAGGGGTGAGAACCCACATATCAGTTATCACAGGTACTCTGAACTCAATCTAGTTTCTTTCTCTTCCATTTAGTATGACTTCATGAGAAATAAAGATCCTAGAGGTAGATTTAGGGGTAGTACAAAACAAAAAAAAGGAGAAACCTCCACCCAAAAAGCAATAGAAACTGAGACTGAAATTCTGGCTGAGGAAACCATAGAACAAAACCTAGAACCAGGAAACACCATACATCAACAAACTCAAAATCCTGGTGATCCAGCCCTGGATGACACAGTTGATCCAGAGAAAATACAAGCTCTTCTTGGGAACCCTAACTCCATAGTTTCAAAGATAACAACTACAACTGTGGAATCAAAGGCCATAGGATCCTCAAAAGGACCAATAGGAGATAACACTTCTGACAAAAAGAATCCAGAAAGGTGGGATTTCACACCCTCACCAAAGAAAGATTGGATTGCATATACAATTCTTGGTAATCCTTTTAACATGGGAGAAAGAGGGAGAGAATTACATGGGGAACTTCATATTGAAAATGAAGGTGAAGAACAAGCAGAGAATGAGTTAACACCAGAAACCACCTTTGGGTTTCCTATTTTGGATTTAGTCCAGGACGTCAATACGAAACATATCCCACTTTCAGCACTACCAAACTTCCATGGGAAAAATAGTGAAGACCCAGATGTCTTTCTTTTTTAGTTCAACATCCTGTGCAGAAGTTATAACTATCTCCAGGATGCTCATAAACTAAAATTATTTCCTGCCACCTTGAAAGATTCTGCACTACGTTGGTTCATGAGTTTAGGAGAATACAACATTAGATATTGGGAAGATATGAAGGCAAAATTTTTAAAGAAGTACCAGGACTATTGCAGAACCAAGGATTCTCAGAATGACATCTTCAAAATGAAACAACAAGATGAAGAAAGCCTTGAGTATTTTCTAGAAAGATTTACCTATACCCTTCAAAAATCTAAATATAATGATCTCCAGGATGAAGCAATCAAGACTCTTTTCTTAAAAGGAGTTTTAGAGGAATATATTGATACTCTCAATTTAATGGCTTCAGGAGACATTTAT
>ML777404.1:433729-458970 GCA_009831015.1 Picea engelmannii | reverse complement strand
GAAGACATGATTTCAGTTGATCTTTTTCAGGACAGAACAAAAGCCAGGTTCAGGGATCATCATCAGATAATTTGTTGTTATAAACAGGAAGTTTTTCTCAGCGGGATATTATTGGTTCAAATTTCTCTGCAGATTCCTGATTGTTTCATCAGTACCAGCCAGTACCAACACAGAATTCATCAGCTACAGTGGTCATCAGAAATACAAGAGCAATTACAATTTTCGCGCCCTTCAGATCCAAACTTGACTTCAAAAGAAAAATTCTACAGCAAGAATTGCATAACAAAGGGGATAGGTAATTTAACTCAGGTATGCTTAGTTCATGTTGATTTACTGTATTAATTTACATATTAATAGTTTGAACTAAGGATGCCTTGTTTACTCCATAATGTTTCATCATACCCATGACCTGTACCTAATGAACCAACCCACATCGACATTTCATATCATGAAAATGCACAACATTACCAGAGCTGAGTTCAACATGACTCGTATATGATAACACTCTGCACTCATGTACGGCTATCATCATTTTCCTACACCCTATCGACCCCCACGACAATTCAAATGTTCTCCTATGATTTTCCTTCTGACTACTTCCTTCATCACATTCTCTTCCTTCATCGCCCTCATCTAAATTTCGCTGCTCACCTATAGACCTTCCCTGTGATATCAAGTGGAACCATGGTGGAAAATCACCATGAACCGGAGACATATGCAGACTTAGAGGCCCTTCCAGAGTATGAAGCAACCAGAGACATTTTTCAAAAAGCAGGATGGGAGTTGTTTCTAAAGAAATTCGATGGATATAATGATGCAATTACGCTTCAGTTTTCTCTGCATTTTCAGGGTGGGTTCGCTAAAGTGGGCGAGCTCGAGTTCGAAGTCACAGAACAATTTATTTCAGAAGCAATTCAACTGCCCACCACTGGTCAGAGATGGACAAAGGGTCAGCTTGTTGACAAAAAGCTCTGTACGCAGCTTTTGAAACCACAGTACCGGGAAACACAGTGGTCAGAGGGGACATCACGGTCATGGTTAGAACCGCAGTGGGCTCAGTTGTTAGCCATCCTCCAATGTTACCTCACATGTGAAGGACTGTATACAATCGTATTTCCCTACCATGCCCGACTTCTGTTACATTTCAAAGGTAATCATCTACTAAACATACCCTTCTTTCTGTTGAAAAGTTTAAAGAAGATGGCAGAACATGTCCGAAAGGTTAAATATTTTTGAGGAAGTCTATTTCATTTTGGTCTTGTTAAGATATTGATTAAGTCTGCACTGTCCAAGAAGAAAGAAACTTGGGATATGTTCACTGTAAAAACCCTAGCCTCTGCCAAGTCTAAAGATAGAAGTGTTAAGCCTGCTCCCCCACAAAAGAACCTGAACTTTAGGAAAAAGGGGGTTAAAACCCCGACCAAAGTCTGTGCTGACCCTAATAACATACCCGATAGCACAATTAAATATAGTGCTGGAGACCCTGATTCAGAACATTCATTTGATGCTCATGGGTCTGATGGAGTGGAAACCAATTATGAAACTGTAAAGAACACTACTCCTACATAGGCAAATGTTGACATTCCAAATTCTTCTCTAGCTGCTGTGAACATTATTGACGTGGAAGAACTGGCAGAGTTGACTGAAAAACCTAGGAGAAATCCAAAACGAAAATGTAAGAGCACATTATCAGATATGGATAACTCTGTGCCCAGTTACCCACCACAGGAGAGGTTAAAAAGTGTGGATGATCATGAGGAGGCTCCAGAACCCTCAGAAATGACTTGGACTCTGTCCCAATTAATTCGAAAAGCCCGCAAAGTGGATCGGCAAGCTACTGCGCCCAAAGGAATCGAGCATAATGAGCCAATTCGAGTACCAACTGATACCCTGCTCGGATACATAGAGAGTTCACTCCTGAACCTAGCCCAGTTGACAATCCCGATCCAGTTGATACCTATGAATGAAGTTTAGATGAGTTCACTCCTGAACTCAGTCCAGAACATAATCCCGATCCAGTTGATACCCCTGCTCAAAGTTCAGATGAGTTCACTCACGCATCCAGTCCTCAACCACAACCAGGACATGATAAAACATTTGAATCTTACTGTGAACTTTCCTCCAGTCGATCCTTGAGACCAATGGTAGCCAGACTAGAAAGCAGGAATAACAGATTGAAAGAGAAGCTACATGAGTACACTATATTGGACCGACATATCAAGACAGAGAATGAACTCATGAAAGTCAGGGTAACTCATCTCTTGTCCAAAATTGAAAGATTAAAACAGAAGAATAAGGGTCTTTTACAAAGGAACATGAAACTACAAAAGACTGCCAGAAAGCATATTATAATCAACCGAGTCCTCAAGAAAGAAATCAGAAATATGAAGAAACAAGAGAGGTTACAAATGTTGGTTGCAGCTGCTGCAACGCTCTGATTGCTATCAGTCTTTGACTTTTTTTGTTGCCTGAGGACAGGCAAAGACTTCAGCTTGGGGGCATGTTGGTCTCCAGTTTTGACCATGTTTTTGCCTATATTATATCACAAAGACCTCCATTTCCATACCCAGTACCACCCCTTCTGGCCTTGTTATGACACAGTTGACATCTCTTTACCACTCAATGGGGCTACTCAAGGTATTTTTACGTTTCAAGTTATTTTTATGTATTTTGATACTTTAAATTAATATTGAAACTAGTGTGGCTTGAGTTAGGTACTATTTCTATTTGAAACAGGATTTGCTAGTACCAGGTACTAGCTCGCATCCCGTGGAGATACCAACGAAGCTGCTAAAGATCTGCACATTATGGCCAGAGTGGTAGACAGTGCGATTTACATGATAGATTGAGTCATCACTCATATGCTGATTCGAGGAGAAAGTGTAGAACTGAGTTGTTAATACTTTATGACTCACACTTCGTGACACTGCATGTCACGAAGATGTGAAGACCATTTTAACTGATTTTGAGTTATTTTCGGATCTGGGATCCGTTTGAATTAATGTATTGTTGCTTTAAACTATTTTTGAGGAGGATCTATATAAACAGAAGATCACTCCTAAGAAACATTGGGTTATGTTTTGTTATGAGATAAATTTCTGCTAATACAATCTGCCTTTGCGTTATGTTACTTTACTGTCATATGATTTGAGTTAGTTTTCTGAGTAAATGAAGCGTGAAGCATAAACAGTGTTTGCGTAGAATGATCTGAGTAGTTCTAGTTTTCCTTTTGACGATTGTACCTCTTGGTTTGGCCCGCCAATAGGTTCAAGTCGCTGCTTTTCTCTATATTAGAGTTAGTTTATTTCAGTATCTTAGTATTTGCATGCATGTTAGTTTATTTGAGTTTGGGAATTAACTTGTTTAGATTATTCTTCAACTGTATCGTTTCCAGCATATTAATATCTTCTACGTTGATGAGTGTTGAAAGCATGGTTGATTCCTGTAGAATTTAAAGCATAAACTAGATTTGCTTTGTTTCCAGTTTTCCATCTGAACATAGATTAAAGAGAATGTGAGTTTGAATTTACTTTGCTTTGGTTAGGATAGTTAGGTTACTCTGCTTTGTTAGGATAGCTAGGTTGCAGTTGAATTAGAGGAAGCTTCCAGTACCAGTAGGGTAAGTAGGATATTTCTTTATTTTTCTGTGGATAGATTTAGATTTATTTTCGATGTTTAGATTAAAAGAATTTTAGGAAATAATCTTTCTGTTATGGCTTAGATAGAAGTAGTGATGATTAGATGATTCAAAATAGTGGTAGATAGTCTTGTGAAATCACATTAGAATAGAAATAGAATCACTTGCACTTAAGTATAGAACTATTTTATGTTGATGAATTAAATAGGAGATGATAAGTTTCAAGGTAGTCATTAGGATTCAGTTTCTAAGAGTGAGTCTATGTTTTCTTCTAAGAATAGCCTTTAGATAGGAATTAGAATCTTACCCTCACATACAGTGTAGAAGCTCTAAGTTTACTTACCCTGGTTTGACAATTCAGTGTTTTCAGGTCATTAAAATCTTTAATATAGCAACCTGACACATAAAATCCTTTTGTCATCCAACGTTCATCAGTTGGTTCCTTCCTTTCATTATTCCTAGTTTTTTTGTTCCCACTCACACGATCTATCTGAAATTAGGTGAGGTAGACTAGCCCGCCTAGCCCGAAATGGAGAATACTCGGGGTGGAATACTAATAAGGGAGGTTGGATCAAACATATTCAACTGTAGGGGTTGAAATTGAGAGTTTGATCCTCCTTTCGTTGCTGCTAATGTAGGTTTTTCCACTCCTTCTCTTCATTTTGGATTAAAACCTTTTGGGTTGGGATGGGCCCAAGTATAAGATAAGGGGTGCCCATGACCAGAAAATCGAATCCTTTAGCAATGTCATCCCAAGCCCTGCCTTTCGATCAGTTGATCAGTCGAGGTCAAACATAATTGTCACCAGAGTGTCAATACATAAGGTTGATTAGCCAGGTTATGGGAGGGATTAGCAACATTGATATTTCTCATCGTGGAGGTGATTTCATATGGTCAGACATACCATGATATCGATCAATGCTGATCAAATTGTCTTGATTTTTCTTCCTTTCTCTTTCTTCTCTGATGTTTCTAGCTAGGAACCAGGGATAAACACATCCTACTAGGAAAAAGAAAACTTGAAGACAAGGCAAGGCAAGATAGGGTTGAAAGATAGGGATGAATAATTAGTTGGCACAATTTGTTTAATAAAAAACCCCTATGGAGCATAGGAGGTGGAAAATCAGGATCTCGGACGTAGAGTGAAAAATTTCTTACTGGAGAAGGTTCAAATTCATGTCAAATGGAAAAATTCATCCTATTTCCATCTCCATGGCATTGTACAAAGAACCCACATATTAAACAAAATGGGGCTAGATATAGATAGGTGTAGGAATATATAGGTTTCTAAATAGCTCCAAAATAATAGATCATCACTTTGTTAATATTCGGGGGGTTGGGCATGAAACTACTCCCCATCTCACTTTCTATTTTCTTGCTAATAGGAAGAAATCGAAAGCACTGCCTACCCACCTAGTTCTCCACCAACCTTTGTTTCTCTTGCTCATGCTTCCACCTAGAACACTGAGGGAATCTCAAGATCCATAGAGAAGAATGTCATGAAAACTATCATTGGTCAGAAGTCGTCAGAATTCCATTTGAATCTTGTGGGATGAAAAATTACCAAAAGAGGTCATTGCCAAACCATATGATTTGGCCTAGACCTTGAGCATCGAACCCTAGTTGTCCGCCCTTCCCACCCTTACCTCAAATTTATTTGCGGTTTCATTATTGGTCTTTTCATTACAATATCTACCACCTCAACTCAATCCTTTACGCTAGGTGTGAATGCAACTTGTTTTTCAATGTCCACGGGAAGTAGTCTTGAACAATTATTAATTAGTGAAGTCAGTCTATTTGTTACACCTTACATGAAAGGTAGGGTCAAGTCTTTGATCGATATATGTAAGACAACATGGGTTCCTAGCCCTTTACATTGGCCAATTACTCAAGTGGAATGAATTATGTATATCATTCTTCCTCTCTCCTCTGGCTCCCCAAAGAAATAGTTTGGAATGTGATGGCTTGGCCCTAGAAGGAAAGAAATCTCACCTTGATAACTAAGTCTAGTTTTCCCAATGACCCTTACCTCGTGCTTCTAACTCTCCAATTCATTTTCGACATTCGTTAGAGCAAAAAATCCTTTGAATATTTACTGACATTCTCTCACCTTCGGTGGTCACCCTCCTACTAAAACAACAAGTGAGAAAATAGATTTCCATTAGCCCAAAGAGAAAATTGATTTCAAAATATCGTAAAAAATGAAGGTTGAAGAATTGAGTTGTTGTCCTTCATACGAGTTCATCAACAAAAGATATGGAGGGTTGAATCATTAATGTAAAATAATTTCTTTACCACCTAATCTACCAATCCCTAGGTCTACTTGTATCTATGGAGGGATATTACCCCTTTCTCGGTATATACAGGATATAGTTAGTTGTTGATAGAATTGGTTATAGCTAGTTGCTTAGGGGAAAGAGGTCTAAGTGTGTACCAATATCTAAGTACATATCTTGGCACATATCATTGGGTGCATATCACTATTTTCATAGGTGTGTATCACTATCTAGGTGTGTATCACTATTTGGGTGTGTATCACTGGGTGCATATCACTATATGTTTGGCTGTGTATCATTATCTAGGTGTGTATCACTACCTAGGTACATATCACTATCTGGTTGCATATCACTATATGTTTGGCTGTGTATCATTATCTAGGTGTGTATCACTACCTAGGTACATATCACTATCTAGTTTCATATCACTATCTGTAGGAAGGCCAATCTATCTCTCTCTCCTCTCTAGGAAGGCCAGTATATCTCTCTCTCCTCTCTCTCTCTCTAGTCTCTGTTTCCTCTCTAGGAAGGCTGGTCTCTCATTGTCTAGGTACGTATCTAGGTGTGTATCACTATTTCTATATCCAATCTCCCATTAATGGGCATATATGCATATTCATACACCTTAGGAAAATAAATAGAAACCTATAGGACTTGCTCTATCACAATATTGTCTTTTTGTGTCCCTCCTCCCTTCCTACTGACTTACTCATTGGCTTTCTCTTACTTTCTTAACTTGAAATGCATTACACCTCATATTTCTCTTCCCCTCAAAGGCTTGAAATACATTACACCTAGCTTGAAATATTATACACCTTCAATAGGAAAAACCCAAGGGGAAGGGGATGGGGCCCCTTGCTCCGCTTACCCATGTTGCTCGCTCATTATAGTATAGATGATTTTTCTTATATATATGTCTGAATGAAAATGAATGAGAGATAGAAGCAATAGATCCATGGAGATTTCTCTATGGTCCCATTTGTTGCAAGGCCCAGTTGATAACTACAAATTTTACCACCATCTGCAATGCACAAAACTTCAATTGGTGGGATTTGGTTCCTGAGGATCATCCCTTTTCTTTTGTGAAATTCCCCTCTTTTAGTAAGCATTTGATATCTCAGTAGATAAACATTTCTTTATGTTCATCCTATTGCTTATACATCATTTGAAACATGCTGCAAGGATCCAATGAATAGCTAAGGTTTGTTGACTATCCTTGGCTAAAATCTCAGGTACAATATGAGTGGTACCTTATACTCTCACTTTCCTTACTTCACATATGGGATTTATATTCCCTACGACGTTAACCAGAAGTTTGGTTACACCGTGTTTAGTTGCCAGTATGGGATAAGAAATAGCACGAGATCTCATTCTTTCACCATCGATCGTGCAAAATTTGATTGACTTATCGATAAATTGTTTTTGTTCACTATCCAACACCCCGATATAGCTAAAAATTTCCGAGAAATTGTATGTTCCCACCCTACACCGCCCCCTAGGTTTTGATGGAAAATCCCCCTCCCTTTCTCTGGAATTGAAATTATGCAATTGTTTTTGTCCATCCTTCTTCAGACAACTCCCAATCATGCATGAAATTGTTCATTCTTATCCCGCTAATGTAGATCATGTAGTATATGTATGACACCTAAGAGAGAAATGCTTTGTTCCCCCTACCTCTCGGTAACACAAAAGAGTTTTTTATAAGGTTCTCCCTATCAATTCACAAGGTTATACCATAATTTGTTACAACGATCAACCAAGGAAATAAATCTAAGCCTACAACGCCACCCTGTGATCGGTGCAACTCATGGTTAGAGAGGTATTATCTTGATGTGCCAATGCAACAGTCCAGAATTCATTCTTTGGAGCATCAAGTTGCAAGGCTTACCAGTCAAAAGGCTGAGTTGCAAGCCACTGATAAGAAACAGAGGACAACAGGTTCTATTTTGTTTAAGAATGTAGAGTCGGCTATAGCGGTCGTGAATTTAAAGTTGGCATAGTTTGAGCAGCCTCACTGGTATGTTCTAACTTGTTTAAAGAACGAATTCGAATTCTTTGAATAGCTCTGATTACAGCGTGGATTTGCTCTGTCACGTTATATGCATTATGTACATAGTTTTGTTTTGATTAATCGAATTTTGTTTTCCCAGTTTAGCTTTGATTGGATTTTCTTCGATTCAATTGATCATGGTATGGATTTGATTGGTTTGATTTGGCTTAAATTGGATACTCTGTTGCTAATTGAAGTCGTTTCTATCTTTTCTAAACACAAGTCGTTTCTCGTATTTCAATTTTGAACACAATCAAGTTTCGATTCGAATTGGTTATAATGTATACGATATGGTTGGCAATAATGGTTAACCGTTATGGTTTTATGTTCCATATGATTTTCCACCAATTCGAATACCAATCAATATGTTTCTGTTAATATGCACCCAAATCATGAATAGATACGATTCATAACAGTTATACCCAGCCGATTGATTCACATTGTTTTATTCGACCATGTTATCAGTTTGATTCATATTGTAATGAATATGATGTTTAAATTTGATTTGGGGAACGAAAGTAACTATATCCAAATGCACGATTTGTTTCTATAATTAATCTCAGTCATGATTTGATTATTTTCCCAGCTGATAATTATAACCTCTGTTGATTCTATTAAGATTGCGATCATGATTTATCGATCATGTCTGTCGACTGTGCAAGGATCAATAACGAAATTCGTTGGGTTGATGCTGTTAAGTATAATTTCGTTTGAACATAATCGAAACAGTCTTTCCATATTTGTATTTAATTAAAACAACATGAATCTTATGCTACCATAACGAATGGATTATGATTGTGTTGGATTAGATCGTATCACACACGATATGACTCACTATTAATTTCATTTGAATTGAAACAGTCTTGTTGTTGTTTGACCCGATTTTATGGTAAAAGAAAAACAGAGTATTCTTACCTCTGTTTTCGATTGAATCACTGTTGATTTTATTTAATTTGAATGATAAAGTCATTTGAATTATTAGTGATTCATTTTTAATGTTTATTGAAAGAAATTTGGATTTGATTCTTTTAAAGAGATTTGATTTGATTTTTATTTGATCCTGTATGCTATTTTAGACTAGCTACAGAATCAGATGATTCTGTAGCTAAGTCTGTAAGATTAGATTTTTATTATTTTGTTAATAAAATATCTTTCTAATTTGATTTTTTTTGTCTATTGCAGATAAATTCGAAATTGCAGTGGATTTAATGAGCAGTTAGAGGATATTTAAAATATTTCACTTGCATTTTAGTTGCCTAGTTTAGTTGATTTTGGGACATCTCCCAGATTATGTAAAACAATTTGATATTATCCACAGGGAGGTTTTACCCTGTGGATAGACTTATATATACTTATTATTTTTGTAATAATGTTCATCCTCATTCATGGGAGAACAAGGATATAGAATTTTAATACAGACTGAGGCAGAATTTGGTGTTTTTTTACAGCTTTAGCTTCTCATTATATCAATATTTTGTTTCATGTTGTGTATATCAATTTGTATCTGGTTAATGACTGCTTTAGCTATCTTAATCATATGAAAATGATATAATTTAATCACTGTAATCCATATTTGATTTCTTCCAAGTATTTAAAAGACATAGAAATTGTTTAATTCAGTTTATGAATGGTAGATTTCTCTTCTTCATAGGTTGAATTTTTAAGTATAAGTTTTTGCATAACAGGTTTCCCTTATTGCAGAGATTTATAAATCATAAAATTGTAATGATTTTTTATATCTTGTTTGTCTTGTAAACAAATCAAAGAGCAACACAGCCTATCATTTACGAGAAGCTTCTGGATCAACCAGAGCGAGTTTCCTTCCTCTGACCAGCTTTGAAGTCATCACACACAGGACAAATTAGGAGTGTTTCCAGGTCAGTTTGTCATTTATTTAGTATATTTATTAGTAATTTAATTTAGATAGTAGCTTAGTTAGATTTATAGGTAGAATTAGTATATTAGATTGTTTAATTTTAGTAAATATATTGGATCATTTAATTTCAGTAAGTTTTATTTCTTATTCATAAAATATAAAAAATCAAAAATATTTCTGGCTGTCTTAGGGCAGAAAGCAAATGAGTTTTACAGGTTTTATTCAAATCTGTTACTTGTAGATATTGTATATTTGTGAATAAGTTGTAATTCAATTAGTAATTAGATATTTAATTATTGGAGTTAGTGTAATAGTAATTAGTAGATTATATGTAATAGTTAGAGTAGTTTATATTTAGTTTTAGTTTCATTTAGTAGTTTGTTTTAAGTAGATTAGTGTATTAGTTTGTTTTATTAGTTTTAGTTAGTTTTAGTTAGTTTAGTTAGTTTTATTAGTTTTAGTTATTTTAGTTAGTTTTAGTTTGTTTAAATAGATTAGTTAGTTTAGGTTAGTTTTCTCTTTGGTTCTCCTAGGACTTCAGAGCGGTCAACGGAGCCGTTAAACCCGTCAGGGTGGTTCATTCCAAATGGATTGGGTTATTTAGACAACCCCGGACCGGTTCCACTCTCTCAATTGACGGATGAACAATTTTGCCCGTCAACAAATGGCGCTAGAAGGAGGGCCTGAACTTAATTAATGGCACGAGGCGGTCGCAAGACTCCTCCCCCCCCTAATTGCTCACCTATAGTGACTAGAAGCCATTCACAAGATAACATTCCCCTTGAAACAACAACTACTTCAACCGAAGATCCGTAGATCACAGTTGAGCCAGCAACCCCTAATTCTACAGGTGGTGATACACAAGAGATTATCCGACAATCTCTTATTAAAACACATAGTGCCTTAGCTCGTCTTAGGCAACCAAACCGTGTGTGGGGTCAACCTTTAGACTTCTCTGATATCAGAGAACAGTTAGGTGATATCAACCTCACTATGAATCCTACAGATCCAAACACAAATCCTGCTGCAGGAGGATCTAGGATACCTCCTTCACCACCTCCCTTATCTCCTTCCTCTTCTGGAGTAGATTCCTCTTCAGACGAAGGCAAATCACCTTCTCAGCCTTCCACACCCCCTACCCCAATGGAAAATCAGAACAACCCTGCTAGACCCTGGTTGGACCAGGATGTTGTAGCTATACCTAGAGCCCAGTACCCTTTACCTAAACACCCAGAGAAGTGGCTTCCCAAATTTGATCCCGATTCAAAACAGATAGTTGAAGATCATATCAAAAAATTTATGTTAGCCATCAGACTCCATAATGTTGAACATGAAGACGTTGTCTGTAGGTTGTTCCCTTACACTTTTGAGGGTAACGTGTCCACTTGGTACTTTGCCCAACAGCCCCATACCATAGTGTCTTGGGAAAAGTTTGAGTCATGCTTTTTGGAAAAATTTGGAGACAGTAAACCTCCGGAAGTCTTAGTCATGGATCTTTCGAGCTTAAAAATGAACCCAAAAGAAAAAGTTAAAGATTTTAATCAAAGATTCTTAATGCTTAAAAATCGAATCCCTGCAGATTCTATGCCTGCTGAGAGTCTTGTAATAGCTTACTACTTGTAATAGCTTACTACAGCAAAGCTCTACATCAAAGTATAGCTATTTGGGTCAAACGTTCTAAAAAGGCCATGTTGTTAGAAGCCTTAGAGGAGGCTACCCAGATTGAAGAAAGACATACTTAGCCTTAAGGACTCTTCTAGCAACGAACTTGAGACTGTTTTTTCTTCCAAAAAGAAGATTGAAATTCTCCCCAGACATACACAAAGCAAAACACAACCTGAAAAATCCGATTTGGAAAATTTAACTAAAGTTGTACAAAAATTGTCTAGTCAAGTTATAGATTTAAAAAGGTCGACTGAAGAAGCTTCCTCGAGTAAAGGACCCTACAAAACTCCTTTTCGAAAGCCTTTTCCTTCCAACCGACCTAATCTAAACCCTGAAGGCTTGAACCTAGAAAGTTTGCAATGCGCTCTTCAGACAATTCTAGAAGCCCAAGATAACTTGATGCCTCCTGAAATCCCTCAGGAGGAAGTCGAGCAGGAAACAGTACAAGAAGAAGAGTCTTCTCCAAACATCTTTGGACATTTCTCAGATAGCATCTTTCAAGCTAACTTCGAGACTGTTCACCCTTACAACACTAGGAGTAAGACAACAAATAAACCTCCTGCCGAGAACACTACAACTTCACCTCCAAAGCCATCTAAATCAGAAGAAATTAAATAGAGTAATGTCGACCCTAAATTAGATTATGATGTTGTTGAAGATCTTAAAAAATTAAGGGCTAACATTTCTATTTATGAGTTGTTGAAGTTTCCATTTTTGTTGCAGAAGATGTTGCAAAACATTTCAGAAAATGGCAAGAATGGCAATTCAAATGGTAACAAGGTTGTGCAAAGCAAAGTGCCGCAGAAGACTTCCACTAAAATCCATCCTGATCCTCAAGATAAAGGAAGCCTTCCTGTAACTCCTGTAATTAATGTAAATAATGTAAATAATGTAAAAAGTGTAGATAAAGTAGCATTAGAAACTACGAGTAAGAAACCACAAGCTACTACTCTACGTACTCGCAAGAATGTACCTCCTTTTCTTTTAACTTTCGAAATATTCAACAGAAATGTGCATAATTGTATGGTTGAATCAGGAGCATCATCAAATGTGATGCCTTGGTCTGTCTGCCAAAAGATTAATGCTGAAGTGGAACCATCTTCTTTGAAAATCATACAACTTGATCAAACAAATGTAAAAGTTATAGGCGAACTAAAAAATGTGTTGATTAGACTATCGTCTAACCCAAAGGTTCATCAGGTTATTGATATAATTGTGGTGGATATTCCAGAAGTGTATGGTCTATTTTTGAGCAGGGACTGGTCGGAGCAGCTACATGGTTACTTCGCAACGGACTGGTCTCACTTATGGCTTCCAGACAACAGTAAGCCCAACAAGATTAGGGTGAATCGTGAGCGTTACCTTAAGTTCACGGTTACATATTTGAACGATCCTAATGAACCATACACACCCCCTGCTGATTCACCTGAAGTCCAAGGGATGGACACCTTCTTCGGAAATTTCATGGCTGAGGTTTCACCTATCAACAATCCACAACAGCAGTCCGAGATCATAACATATGTGCAACCAATGGCTTATATGCGATAGTCCCATGAGCCCGATGGAAATCAAGTTTGGTCTCTATATTTCGACGGTTCCAAGTCTAAAGAAGGAGCTGGTGCAGGCTGCATCATTATTGATCCGGCAGGTAATAAGGCATTAATGGCTTGTAGACTAGAATTTGAATGTACTAACAATATTGCAGAATATGAGGCTTTACTGCAAGGTCTCAGAAAAGATCTGGACATGAACATTCAAAATCTGGTTGTATTCGGCGACTCTGAAATAGTGGTTAGACAGGTAAGAGACTCTATACACTGTCTTTCCCCGCATCTCAAAAGTTACAAGTATGAGGTATGGAGTTTAATGAACAAATTTTATGCTTTTAATATAAATTCCATTCCTAGATTAAATAATGTTGAAGTAGATTTACTAGCTAATGTAGCCTATAAACTTCTTCCTGCAGAAGGCTTATCCCCAAACGCATTCTCCGTGGAGTTATTGTTTCGACCATCCGTTCCTGACAATATTACAAACTGGAGAGTATTTGACGATGATCAGCAGATCATTAACTTTCTGCACATGGAAGAAACCTTTCAAGGCACAGTGATAGATGAACGCACGCACGACGACAATTTGCACGACTTTACGGTAATACCTAATCCAAAATCTCCTGAAGCTCTATTGGACATGGTAAATTTCATACCCAAATCTGTTGTTAGATTAGAAAAGTTTTATGATTTTGAAGATAAATTTAAAAAGACGGTCAATTGCAAAACCAATAGTTCCTCATTGTCTTATGAAAAAGTCAATTTAGGAACTAGTGAAAATCCTCAGTGTATCAATCTAGGCTTGGGATGTTCTAAGCAAGAAAAAGTTGCTTTTGTTAAATTATTTAAAGAATTTAAGGATGTCTTTGCATGGACTTACGATGATCTTAAAACATTTGATCCCAATATTATACAACATGTCATCCCGATGAAGCCCCAAACCTTACCCTTCCAACAGAAACTAAGGAAAATGCATCCTAAACTAGAACCGACCATTCAAAAAGAATTGAATAAACTCCTAAGTGCTAAAATAATTTTTCCTATTAGACACACTCAATGGGTATCCAACCTCGTCTCAGTTCGGAAGAAAAATGGGGAAATTCGACTTTGTGTCTATTTCCGAAACCTCAACCAAGCATCTGACAAGGACAATTATCCTGTCCCCCCTATGGAACATATTCTTCAACAAGTATCTGGTTCCGAGAGGCTATCCTTGCTGGATGGTTTCTCTGGATACAACCAAGTCTTGATGTCTCCACCAGACCAACTAAAAACTACCTTCTGTACCCCGTGGGGCACTTATGCTTATCGCAAAATGCCCTTTGGATTGATTAATGCTGGTGCTACCTTTCAGAGAGCAATGGACATTGCTTTTAGAGGCTTAATTAATCACTCCGTAGTAGTTTATCTAGATGATGTGACCGTTTATTCTAAAAACAAAGACGATCATCTAGCTCACTTACGAGTCGTTCTGCTACGATGTCGTAAATACGGCATCTCCTTGAACCCCAAGAAGTCCATCTTTGCAGTAGAACAGGGTAAATTACTAGGATTCATTGTGTCTAGTGATGGGATGATTATTGACCCCGAGAGGACTCAAGTTATCGCTAAACTTCCCCCACCTACATCCAAAAAATCCATGCAGTCTTTCCTAGGCCAGATTAATTTCGTGAGAAGATTTGTCCCCAGTTTCTCCGAAATGGTCAGGCCTCTCCAGAACCTGATTAAGAAAGACACCCAATATCACTGGGGACCCACAGAAAACCAAGCTTTTAATGCTGTAAAGAAGGCCATAATAGACGCTCCATCTCTCATGAGCCCTGATTTCTCTCGAGATTTTACACTCTATACTTTTGCCTCTGATCGTTCCTATGCTGCAGTCCTAACTCAGAAGAATTCCAAGAACAATGAAGTACCCATCGCCTTTATGAGATCTTCTTTCAAAGGTGCTGAACTTAACTACCCAGCAGTTGATCGGAAAGCCTACGCTATTTTCAAAGCAGTTAAGCATTTCCGGTCCTATCTTTTGAAGTCAAGGACGAAGGTCATTGTCCCCTACCCTACTGTAAGGAACTTGTTAGTGGAAAAGGAGTTAGGAGAGAAGAGAGCCAACTGGGTCACCTCCCTGTAGGAGTATGACTTAGAGATTACCCCAGCACAGATCGTGAGAGGCCAAGGGTTGTGTAAGTTGGTTGTTGATTCAGAAATAGGACAACAAGAAGATATTGATACGTCAAACCTAGAACAATGCAATCAAAGTCTGATTTGTTGCGCGCAAAACCTCGTAAGTCCTTGGTACGACGATATTAGATTTTTCCTTGAACATGGATCAACACCCCTTCACCTTGACCCCGCCAAAAGAAGAGCGTTGAGACTAAAGTCTGCCTCCTTTCATTTAGTTAACGGTATACTGTTTCATCAGAATTTTGACGGCGTACTGATGCGTTGTCTTGAAAAAGACAAAGCAGAGAAAGTCTTTCTTGAGTTGCATTCAGGAGAAGCTGGTGGTCACTTCGGTGGTGAAACTACTGATCATAAGGTTTTAAGAGCCAGTTACTACTGGCCCACACTTTTTAGGGACACCCATGCCTTGTGTCGTAAATGTATCATCTGTCAGAAAGCATCAGGGTGGTTGCAAAAACCAGCCTTCCCCTTGCAACCCGTTTCAGTCGATTCTCCTTTCCAGCAATGGGGCCTTGATATCATAGGTCCTATTAACCCTCCATCCTCACAACAACACAAGTATATTGTGTCAGCCACAGATTACTTTACTCGATGGTCCGAAGTTACTGCGCTAAGAACTGTTAACACCAATCAGGTTATCGCTTTCCTAAACTCAAATATCATCACTCGTTTTGGTATCCCTGATTGTCTAGTCTTTGATAACGCTTCATACTTTTCTTCTCTTGAGATGAGGGAGTTCTCTTTGGAAAAAGGAATAAAGCTGGAGTATTCTGCTAGTTACTACCCCCAGGGCAATGACTTAGCAGAATCAACAAACAAGAACTTGATCAAAATAATCAAGAGAACCGTGGCTGAAAATCACAAGAATTGGCACAATGCATTGCTGAATGCACTGTGGTCTGATAGGGTAACACCCAAAGCCGCTATAGGTAACTCCCCTTTTTTTCTCGTTTATGGCAGAGAAGCCATTCTGCCACCTCACATTCTTCTTCCTTTGCTTCAATTGTCACAAAAAGTCCAAGAAGAAGATTGTCCTCCTTTAGAAAGCCATATTAACGCTTTGATGAAGTTGGAAGAATTAAGAACCCAAGCTAAGCGCAAGTTAGATCAACGTCAACAATTGATTAAAAGCTGGTTTGATTCTAATTCTACTTCTGATAGGAATTTTGAAGTAGGCGATCTCATCTTAAAGTGGGACAAACCACATGAAGGAAAGGGTGAACACACCAAGTTTCAAAACTTATGGCTTGGGCCATTTTTAATTGCTGAAACGTTGGGTCCTAGTTCCTTTCGATTACAGAATCTTGAAGGGCAGCTTGACACCTACTCGGTGAATGGCCAAGCCCTGAAAAGATACTTTGCTTGATAACTACCCTTGTATATTATGTAAATGTTTCTTTGGTTTGCATTTTTTCGTTTGCTTTCTATTTTGATTTTGATTTGAATTGATCAGTTTTTTGTGTTTTTTTTTGAAAAGATATGCCTACTTGCATCATTGAGCTATCCAGACAAAGACAATAGAAAATTCCTTTTCTGAAATAACTTTTAAAAATTTTACAAACATCAGTGATATATTTCTAAAATTTATATTTATGTTGGAAAATTTTGTTTGAAAGAAGTTTACTGATTTCAATCTCTAAGTGAAGTTTGTCATGATCATCTATTTTCTTTTTACGCTGTCCCTTTTCCGTAAAGGAATGACTCAAAAGATGTCTCCTTGTCGTAGGAAGTTTCTTTTAAAACATTTCTGGACCTGAATAAAGGATAGTGTTAAAAAATTCTGATGAGGTCTAAAAAATATGTTAAAATATCAAGATTATCAGCGTCACCCCACTCAGCTATTTACAAAAAGAAAGACAAAATAAAAATATTAATAAGAGCTGTGGGAAGTGCTTGTAAACCCGCCGGGATACTGAACAGGTCTGCTGGCAGTGAGTAAATGCAAGCATGGTGCCAAGAAAACTTCGTCGGGGTACTGAACAGGCATGCTGGCAGCGAAGCAATGTCGGGTACATGAAAATCTGCAAAAAACCTCTTTAATGTCCTTTATTCTTATCTAGAACTTCTTGATAGGATACAGATGTCAGAGTGGGTTAAATGGCAACCCTGTCGAGGCTATGGACACCTGCTGGCAGCAGTGGCCATGCCAACAGTATTGAAGATTTTATCATTAATATTGTGACTTGCTAATCTTAAGACTGTTATCAGTTTTCATCTTTTAAAACATCACTCGAAAAGATGGTAAATGATGATGTTCGTATGATTTTCTGGTTGTTGTTTTAGAATTGAAATTTTCTTTGCTGTCCCAATCTAAATTTATTTCTTTTGACAAAGATAACTACTTCTACCAGTGTGTCTCCATTGTTGGTAGCCAATTCAATTTTTTCCATTGTCCTATAAGCTGCCTACACCTATGTCTTCTGAACTTCAAATCGTCGTCACATTTTGCCAATAGACGATGTTTTCATTTCTTACGACACTTGTAAATTGGTTTCCATTTAGTTTTCACGACTGTAAGTGTGAAAACTCCTCCATCGTTAGTTGAACTGTCATGATCCTTTGAATGGCACTTACCTTTGGATTATTATTATGTGGCTAAAAGGACTTTCGAACTATGCCTATTTGCCTATTTTTACTTTGATTGTGCAATTTGATTTTATTAAACCTATGAGACATTGAGCATATGGGTTTATACTTGACTCATTGAATTACATAAGGGTCATGGTTTATTTTTGTTTTTATATATAAGGCGATCCTTATGTTAAATTTTTATATGGCTCTTGCCTTGTCAATTTTATGAAATCGATTGTCACTATGTTTTAAACTTTGATTACACACTTATACGATGGCGCATATTGAACAATTGGGTTTGATTTTACATTGAATATTCATGGTTTGAAATATTATAATGGCGCATTGGTATATCATCCACCGTTTAATTCTTTGGTTGAACGAATGATATGGTTTTGAGCTGTGTTATGATTGATTGAACAAAGGATTAATTGGCGGTTGTACTTTTCCATTACTATTATGCATGGTGGTGAATAATCCCACCACCCTCGCATGCGCACATTAATGCTTCCCCTTTGATCATTCGTAGCTGTTAGCCTGAATGACTCTGCTCCTATGTGTTGATGAATGTGACCCAAACCCTTACCATGTGCTCGCGCCATGGCTCCTGTTGTCCGAGCTGAACCTAATGGTAGCCAGGCTCTGTTGATGTTCGACAGTGCCCGTAGAGACCTCGAGGACAATGGGTGGCTCCCGTTCATACAGAAATTTGATGGTTTTAACCTCTGCGTTGCCCGACAATTCGCATTGACCTTTGATGGCTGTCGAGCCAAGGTCGGCGATGTTCAATTACAAATTGACGAGCAGTTTATCAGTCTTGCTACGAGTTTTCCTGCCACTGGACAATGATGGTCCAAGAATTGCAAAGTGGAAGAGGTCCCTTGGAAACTGCTCTTCCAGTCGCGTAGATTTAGCTCCTGTGACAAAGGTTTACCTGTGACCATGCTGAAACAGTGTTGGCATGATTCATTGATGGTTATCAAACAGTTTATCACCTGCGAAGGCCGGTATGGTTTTGTTTTCTTACACCACCTTTGTTTGCTTATGGTTTTTATGGGTTATCAGCTCAATATGCTGTATTATCTACCTAGAAGCTTGTTCAAAATGTCTAAGAAATACAAAAGGAACCAGGCTGATAGCAGCCTTTTTCACTTCGGGCTGGTTAAAATTTTTGTTGTCTATCATTTGGGGTTACACGGAGACTGTTGGAACGATTTCCTGGCTCGCAATGATTTTGAGGATTCAAATCCTCCACAGGTTGACAAACATGTGGTGAGCGAAGATAAGACTGTACCCCCGGTACCCTACAGTATTCTATTACCTACACCCTTACCTGACTCACCTATTGACCTACCCCACTCTGTGACCAAGGATGTCCAGACTGTTAAGCCCGTGGGCAAGAAACCTAAAGCCAAACCTACTGCAAACTCCAAAGGCAAAAATAATGCCCGTCTAATTTCTCGGATGGGGAGGAACAAGCCAAAACCTCCTGTCAACCTTAACCCTATCGTGTTGAGTGAAGATTCTGACTCAGAAGTGGAACGTTTCCTGGCAAGTGAATATCCCTATTCGGAAGGTCTGTGTGTCGAACCCTCATTTGACTTTGTGTCAAACCTACCACCTTTCTTGCAAAACAACCCTAACTACCTTGGCATTAAGATGCCTTGTCAAAACCCTGGTCCTTCATCCAAACCCTCTCCCGCTTTGCCTAAGCCTACAGCGCCACCCTATGATCAGTGTAGCTCATGGTTAGAGAGGTATTATCTTGATGTGCCAATGCTATAGTCCAGAATTCATTCTTTGGAGGATCAAGTTGCAAGGCTTACCAGTCAAAAGGATGAGTTGCAAGCCACTGATAAGAAACAGAGGACAACAGGTTCTATTTTGTTTAAGAATGTAGAGTCAGCTATAGCGGTCGTTAATTCAAAGTTGGCATAGTTTGAGAAGCCTCACTGGTATGTTCTAACTTGTTTATAGAACGAATTCGAATTCTTTGAATAGCTCTGATTATAGCGTGGATTTGCTCTGTCACGTTATATGCATTATGTACATAGTTTTGTTTTGATTAATCGAATTTCGTTTTCCCAGTTTAGCTTTGATTGGATTTTCTTCGATTCGATTGATCGTGGTATGGATTTGATTGGTTTGATTTGGCTTAAATTGAATACTCTGTTGCTAATTGAAGTCGTTTCTATCTTTTCTAAACACAAGTTGTTTCTCGTCTTTCAATTTTGAACACAATCAAGTTTCGATTCGAATTGGTTATAATGTATACAATATGGTTGGCAATAATGGTTAACCGTTATGGTTTTATGTTCCATATGATTTTCCACCAATTCGGATACCATTCAATATGTTTCTGTTAATATGCACCCAAATCATGAATAGATATGATTCATAACAGTTATACCCAGTCGATTGATTCTCATTCTTTTATTCGACCATGTTATCAGTTTGATTCATATTGTAATGAATATGTTGTTTAAATTTGATTTGAGGAACGAAAGTAACTATATCCAGATGCACGATTTGTTTCTATAATTAAACTCAGTCGTGATTTGATTATTTGCCCAACTGATAATTATAACCTCTGTTGATTCTATTAAGATTGTGATCATGATTTATCGATCATGTCTATCGACTGTGCAAGGATCAATCACGAAATTCGTTGGGTTGATGCTGTTAAGTATGATTTCGTTTGAACATAATCGAAACAGTCTTTCCATCTTTGTATTTAATTAAAACAACATGAATCTTATGCTACCATAACGAATGGATTATGATTGTGTTGGATTAGATCGTATCACACACGATATGACTCACTATTAATTTCATTTGAATTGAAACAGTCTTGTTGCTGTTTGACCCGATTTTATGGTAAAAGAAAAACAGAGTATTCTTACCTCTGTTTTCGATTGAATCACTGTTGATTTTGTTTAATTTGAATGATAAAGTCATTTGAATTATTAGTGATTCATTTTTAATGTTTATTAAAAGAAAATTGGATTTGATTCTTTTAAAGAGATTTGATTTGATTTTTATTTGATCCTGTATGCTATTTTAGACTAGCTACAGAATCAGATGATTCTGTAGCTAAGTCTGTAAGATTAGATTTTTATTATTTTGTTAATAAAATATCTTTCTAATTTGATTTTTTTGGTCTATTGCAGATAAATTCAAAATTGCAGTGGATTTAATGAGCAGTTAGGGGATATTTAAAATATTTCACTTGCATTTTAGTTGCCTAGTTTAGTTGATTTTGGGATATCTCCCAGATTATGTAAAACAATTTGATATTATCCACAGGGAGGTTTTACCCTGTGGAGAAACTTATATATACTTATTATTTTTTTAATAATGTTCATCCTCATTTGTGGGAGAACAAGGATATGGAATTTTAATACAGACTGAGGCAGAATTTGGTGTTTTGTTACAGCTTTAGCTTCTCATTATATCAATATTTTGTTTCATGTTGTGTATATCAATTTGTATCTGGTTAATGACTACTTTAGCTATCTTAATCATATGCAAATGATATAATTTAATCACTGTAATCCATATTTGATTTCTTCCAAGTATTTAAAAGACATAGCAATTGTTTAATTCAGTTTATGAATGGCAGATTTCTCTTCTTCATAGGTTGAATTATTAAGTATACGTTTTTGCATAACAGGTTTCCCTTATTGCAGAGATTTATAAATCATAAAATTGTAATGATTTTTTATATCTTGTTTGTCCTGTAAACAACTCAAAGAGCAGCACAACCTATCATTTACGAGAAGCTTCTGGATCAACCAGAGTGAGTTTCCTTCCTCCTACCAGCTTCAAAGTCATCACACACATGACAAATTAGGAGCGTTTCCAGGTCAGTTTGTCATTTATTTAGTATATTTATTAGTAGTTTAATTTAGATAGTAGTTTAGTTAGATTCATAGGTAGAATTAGTATATTAGATTGTTTAATTTCAGTAAATATATTGGATCATTTAATTTCAGTAAGTTTTATTTCTTATTCATAAAATATAAAAAATCAAAAAAAAATCTGGCTGTCTTAGGGCAGAAAGCAAATGAGTTTTACAGGTTTTATTCAAATTTGTTACTTATAGATATTGTATATTTGTGAATAAGTTGTAATTCAATTAGTAATTAGATATTTAATTATTGGAGTTAGTGTAATAGTAATTAGTAGATTATATGTAATAGTTAGAGTAGTTTATATTTAGTTTTAGTTTCATTTAGTTGTTTGTTTTAAGTAGATTAGTGTATTAGTTTGTTTTATTAGTTTTAGTTAGTTTTAGTTAGTTTAGTTTGTTTTATTAGTATTAGTTATTTTAGTTAGTTTTAGTTTGTTTAAATAGATTAGTTAGTTTAGGTTAGTTTTCTCTTTGGTTCTCCTAGGACCTCAGAGCGGCCAACGGAGCCGTTAAACCCGTCAGGGTGGTTCATTCCAAACGGATTGGGTTATTTAGACAACCCCGGACCGGTTCCACTCTCTCAATTGACGGACAGACAATTTCGCCCGCCAACAGGGTCATAACTTTTGCATACAATCTTCATTTTAGGTGCACGATAGCCCGTTGGAAAGGTCTATCCAAGGATTACACATTATGTTGTCACACTCTAACTCTGTCTACAATGTGACTTTGGAGGTACCAAAAAACATTTTTTAGGGCCTCAAAATGGCCCCAGAAGTTTAGGACCCGAAAAGATATAAAAAAACTATCAAGATAAAAAAAAAAAAAACCGTAACTACCAAGATGAAAGTTGTATGTGATCCAACTGAAAGAGGTGGGTGGCCACCGATATCTACCTGGATCACTAGGGATCGTATTGTTGGTGATGAGTTATATATGTAATTATGCTTTAGTAGAAAATGTTGTTATTATATATGTAATTATGCAAAGATCTGGGTTGTGTATCCTCTCTCTTACTATCTAAAATGAAGAAATACAAAATTCTATCTCTAGTTACTGAAATTATATGAGAGATGAGACTATGATGAAATGACAGATGGTCCAGAACATTGAAATAAATGAATCAAAGACAAAGGAAATAATATCCTACCTGACGCAAAATGCAAGGCTTTGTAGATCAAATATAATCTATCCTTCCAATTTTTTGATCAGATTATTCTTGTGATAATCTAGCCAAAGGAAGGAAAGGGATTGCTCACTAAACCCATTTCTAACCTATTATTGGGTCGCTACCTTGTCTCGTACTTCTATTTATTCATAAGCCCTCCGTCTTGTACAATAACAATTTGGATTATAAGCCTTCCCTCCTTTACGATAGTTCTTTGGCATTGCAATCTTATTGCGACTAAGAGAATAAGAAGAAAAAAAAATAGGTGAGCATACCTACCCTACCTCTTTACTGATTAAACTAACTCTGAGGAAGAGGTTTGCATCCTCATTACTATGGGCTCCTTATCATTCTTACCAAGCTAGATGGTTGAGAAACCTACTATTGGTATTCACTATAAGAAAGAAAGTTATTCTCCTGAGCTACCTCACCTACCCATAGCTATTCTCGCTACCTACCTCACTTATGCTCTCTAGATTGAAGCTATCTACCAAACATACAAGCAATCCTACCTAACACACAAGAAATCCTACCTATCTACTCACCTACCTATACCCAATCTTTCTACTACCTTACCTACTTTACACTAGAGCTAGCCTACCCTCACCTATAGACAAATTCAAAGAGACATATCCATAGGAGTTAGGGAAAGAGGAAATCTAGTTAGTGTACCCTGTGGCCTCCTACCTCAGGGCCTTTGACGTCGTGTCACACACCTCGGGGAAGGCTAAGGGAATAAAATAAATAGTACCATAAAACATTGGAAAGGAAAAGAGGTTTTTACCTCATGAAAAAAACAATGTGAATGGCTTGTGAAGCTTAACCTCGTGCTACTCATATCCAGGAGAATAAAGAGTTGGGTGGCTAGTATTCCTCCCAAGAAATTTGTACGTGTAAGCCTGGTAACGAAACAAACCTATCGCTAGATAACTCATCTCCTAAATGGTCTAACTGAAACATACCCATTAACGAGAAATCACTAGCCCAATCATCTACAAGTGATTCTAGCTAATGATTGATTCACTACAAGGGAAATCACAATGTTAGTTTTCACACAAACACCCGCGAAACAGATAACTAAGGAAACACACTTTGGATTTCTATTTACAATGACCCTTACTACTTCATGTCACGCAGAAGCAGTTACGATCCCATTCCCTCGTGACATCAAGGGCTAGATTTGAGTAAGGAAATTAGCAGAGGATACCGCGACAACACTCTGAGGAATGCCACCAAGATCAATGCACTACAACAAGTTATCTCTTGGTTCATCTAGCAACTTTACGAAATTAATCCCTTTACGCTAATGCCTTATGCCTTTACAAACAACATATTTTCTACGCTACCTCTAGCTATCTGATATTGAATGCTCATATACAGAAAAATTGATTCTGCCACTCTTTATGCCAATGAGAGAATGATATAACATTTCTAATGATTATATTTTTTTCCACCCTAGCAATTAATAGTGTGAACTACTACCTTCTAGTAGTGGTAAACTATGAGTTAATGTTTTTTATCCTACATGGTTCTTCACCAAACGTCTCTTTCTATTTGGATGGATTAACCCCAATGATGTAGGAAGGACCTACTCAACACGCAACAATGCAAGCAACTCACTACACATCATGCAAAGAAACAATTGGAATCTTCATTCTTGTACCCATCTGTAGAGGAGATAGGGGTGGGCACGAACTGAAAAGGTTCCCACACAAGCCTAGAGCAGATGAAAACACATATTGATTGACTTATTACTCACACAAGACATTCTTTAGATATGAGCATTTCGAAGTTAGACAACGCATAATATTGGTTGAGTAAGCGCATTCATCCCAAAATTACCAAGATAGAGACATTGCTTATCCATCCAATATATCAACGAAGGCATCGAATCCCAAGGATTTACTCAAAGAATTGCATGCAAGTGAGGGAAAAAACTCATTTTCTAGATGATGGACAAGGAGAAACTCAATGAACGACTTATTTCCCTTTCCTCACTTGGAGATAAACTAGGATTATGTCATATCTATTACATAAATAATAGAACAAATTTATTTGTGCTAATCTAAATGAGTTAAGAAAATTAATAAGAAAATGCTTTAGGGAAATGAAAATGAGCTATCTATAGTTGGTTTGTTTCATCATGGAGCACCTTTCACATGAAGTATTCTAGTTGATTATTCATAATAAAAATTGTAAGGCAGGGATAATGGTAACTTCTTTCTATATAAACACAAGTAGACCACAATCCTAGCTCATTATTGGGATTCATAAGCATTCACTAGTCAGCCTTGGCCCTTGGCCTTCAGCCCCATATGATAATATTTACAATGTTTTTAACATTATTTACA
>ML777404.1:407792-425149 GCA_009831015.1 Picea engelmannii | reverse complement strand
AGTAGCCGCGTTGGCTGGGGCCGTGGATGTTTCCCCTAGGGGTTTTACCACGTGAAAACATCGGTGTGTTGATCTTTGATCTGGTTATGTGAGTGGTTACTGAAGGTGTTCGTCCTCTGTTGGAATACCTGTGTTGTCGAACAAATTATATTGTCTAGCACTAAACAGAGAAAACTTTTGAGGGTGTGTTGTTTCTCAACATCTTCTTTTCTTTCCAAAACTTCATCGAAGTATAGAATTCTCTGATACACCTCTTCCTCAGGCCAATGCACATGTAAATAAGGCCAAGTAAGGACTTAAGACTAGAAGTGATAAATGACCTTCAATTGGTTATGCACTTTGAAAGTGTTTGTAACTTACAAAAATCTCTCTCTCTTGCTTCTTTCTTGGAAAACGTGAACCTAGAGAGGTCGTAGAATCCAATGGTAAAAGGATAGATTAGGAAGACCTCTCTTTTGTGTTCTTCTAATTTGACATCAGCCCCATCCTTGGCTATTTTGTCTATCTCTTGCAAAACCAATATATCTAGAATGTGTATGGGTAGTAGATGAGGGACCTTCATACAACAGTAAATGTGCATATAATTATCGTTCCTCTCCACAGACCAAATGCCAATTTGGTCAAGCACCTTAAGTACTTCTACTGAGAAATGTGGACAAGGTTAGCCAAAGATAAGTTCGTATAAGGGAGCTAAGAAATTATCATATATGTCTTCATAGAATGTTGAATAATTGTACTTCCACAAATCCTGACAATAAAAACAAAAACAAGTAGTAACAACAAAAAATAAAAACTATCCATTAAACAACAATAGGATTGTAACTAGTGCTAAGCATATTGTATAGAAACATGTGAGGTTGATGAAGCATAGAAGCTCTGGTAATTTGTAGCTAAAAATGGAAGAGTTATATGGATAGCCAATGTATTGCAAATGAATTGGGACGGAAAATACATGTGGGTTTTATGAGCTATGGTGTTAAAGTTGCGCACCCTCCATGAATTCTTCTCGTAGCTCTACACTGAGGACCTTCAAACTACCATTCAAGAAGCCATTGCTTGCTGCAAGAAATCAAATGGAATCATTGGTGAGAATATTGAAGGACTCATTAATACTATAAACCTTGAAAGATTACAGTCCCAAGAAAAAATCGAAGTATCCATTAAATAGCAACATGGTTGTAACTAGTGCTAAGTATATTATACGACAATATTTGAGAGTTGTGAAGAAAAAAAAATCTTCTTGTCATCTTTATGATGCCCATATTGTTGCATCAAGAGGTGCTTTCTATAGCCCAATATGAGGGAGAATTGTAATTCCTTTCGTGCTCAACATGAAGTTGACACATGGAATTTAAAAAAATATATTAATAACAAATAATATTTCAATGTCGACCATAAATCAAATATTTCAATTTCCACATTAAGTAAAATAATTCAACATCAACTTTATATATATATATATATATATATATATATATATATATATATATATATATATATATATATATATATAGCATCGAGAGGCACTTTCTATAGCCCTATATGAGGAAGATGTGTGTTGACACATAATCCTTGGGATTGTGTTACTTGTAACATTAATTGTAAATATGAAGAGTCATAGGTGATAGGAAGAGTCACCTGTTAATTGTTTGTATATTTATTGAGTTTCACATTAATGCAATCACACAAGTCTGGAGTGACACATTTTGCTATACCACATTCTACTATACCTGGTTTGGCAATGGTATCAGAGCACGGGTTAACTCCATTATCTCCCTTGGTGTTTTCTTCCCCCCATCGTGCAGAAAACCCCCTTCATGTTTTTCCCTTTGCCTTCTGGTGCTCTGGTCGATTCTTTGTCTCTCTTGTAAACCAATATGTGTTCAAATCATTTCTGCTACCATTCTACGTTTGAATAATTCACTCCACCAATATGGGTTCATAAACAAAAACCCTAATTCACGCTCCACCATTCGTATGAGGTATTTGAAACCCTAATTCGTATGAGTTAGGTGTGACATTGTTCCTTGTTGTGGGTTTGGAGCTGAACTGGCATTTCAAGGATGACAACCTTCGAGATGTATTTTGTCTCAATCACCACTTCACTTTGCCTGTATTTGAGCCTGGATTTTGCAATTTATTTGGTCTCAAGAGATGATTCCATTACTCTTCAATAACTTCTCATAATCATATCCTCCTAGCCATACAAAAATTGGTCGAGGAGTGGCGGGCATTTTGGCGCACTCCAAACATATGTGAGGTTGAGTTTTATTGATAGAAATCAGACCTTCAATCTTCTGCTTGGCAAGATCTCACCTATTCGTTGATGATTACTTGAATCTCAACATAATCCCTATTTAATTATTTCACTTTTCATTATTTTAAGGAGTGAATGTATGAGCAACATCATTGTAATTTTTGTTGCAAGACGGATTACCCATACATGCATACAATGCATATTTTGAATTCAGTGGTGTAAAGTCTCAAACTCATGGGCGCTTTTATCCAAGGATTCGTCTGTATTTCTACCCATGGATAATCAGTTCATGATCTAGAGAAGGATCATTTGGGAATTGTATTAATGCCCAGAGAATGAATATTGTCAGTGCTCTTGCTCATTCTAGCTCCTTGTTAGCTCTTGGGATTGTGTGATACACAAGGTGGTAGAAGATGCATTCTCTCATTACCATCATTGACATAGTGCTGACTAGTAAAGAGAACTATAGAGAATGGTATAGAAAGATCAAAAGCATTTTGATCTTCAATGACTTGTGGAATGGAATCTGTGAAGTAGTCAATGTAGAAGAAGTTGAATCAGTTGCAACATAATACGAATCAGAAGAAAAACATAAGAGTAGCAGATCGACCATTCCTACATCAAATAAAGAACATTCCATATGGAAGGACAAAGACCAAAAAACATATTTTATGATTTTTGTGAGAATAAGCGAAGAGGTGAGCCATCACATTTCTTATATTAATGACTCCTATAGTATTTTGAAGATATTAAATGACTTGTATGACACACACTCAGAATTGGAACTCATACAACTAATGGTGAGTTGAATAATGATGACCCTATGGATTTAGCTTCTGATATCAAATCCATAATGCATGGCATTCATGCCACTAGGGTGAAGATATACCTCCCTCTCATAGCCTTAATTAAGGCCCTCTACCCTACATATTCTCACTACCTTGAATCTCTGCAAGCTACTGGTCAAATGAAATCCATCACATTTGACAAGTTGGTGGAGAAAGTTGCAAAACATGAGAAATCCTTTGGAAAGAAATCAGCTCATTCCACTAGTGATACCATTTTACTTTCTTAGAAATAGAAGAATCAACCATGCGATTCTTCTAGAGGAGAAGGCAACAAAAGAGGACATGGAAGAAATAATTTCAAAGGTAGGGGGTTAGACACAACCAAGGTGATAGATCTAATCTTCATTGTACTCGTTGAAAAAATAATGGATCACATGAAGCAAACTATTGCAAAGTTCCATGGGAGAAGATCAAAGAATACATACATAATAAGAAAGAGGACAAAGGTAAAACTTCATAACCAACGAAAGGTAAAGAACCTGAATCTTCTCATTACATTGTTTCCCATTGCAATATAGGAGTAACTAAAGATTTGTTTAACACTTCATATACTTCTTGGATAGATGCATGGCTTCTTGACATAGGTGCAACCTCCCACATGACATTCTGAAGAGACATCTTTGAAGACTTCAATGTAGGTGGTGTATTGTATTTTGTAGATAAATCAAGTCTCAAACCTTCGAGAATGGGTACCATCAAACTTAATTTGCATGGATTCCTGGATTTACTTCTTCATAATGTGCTCTATCTTCCTAATCTCCAAAGGAACTTGACGTCCCTTGTGTACATCTAACAGCAAGGCAACTATGTTCGTATCTTTGGTGGAAAAGTTGAAATAAGTAATGATTCTGACAACATGGTTTTCATCACTGGACTGGAAGATGGAAGAATGTTGAAGATGAAAGGGACATCTACTCATGCACATAATTTTTCATACCTCTATCATTATGATGAAGGTATAATGTCATCTAATCTTTTGTGGCATGCTATATTTGGACATATTAATTAGGACAACCTTCGTGTATTGAAAAAGAATGGTGTCTTTGGTTTGCCTACTATTCCTAGGAAATTGAAGCAATGTGATGCTTGTATCCTTAGAAAGCATAGAAAACAACTATTTCATGATTCTACTTCTAGAGCATGTAGAAAACTTTAACTAATTCATTCTGATTTATGTGGACCTATGCATGTTCCTTCTGCAAATGGAAATAAATATATCACATATTTTATTAACGATGACACCAGGATGTGTTGGGTGTACTTGTTGAAAGATAAACCACAAGCCATTACACATTATTTTCGTCACCCTTATGATTGTTAATGATGTAAACCTATATGTTTCCTTCAGAGGGATCAATAGCCTGAATTCCTGAAGAAAGAAGGGAGAAGAACTTTTCCTGAGTGAAGAAGTTTTATTTTCCTTTGTAAAAACCCTATTAAGGAAGATTTTCGTAGGTTGCACTATATGCAGGGTGCGGCGATGCCTGATTTCCACACCTTTCTCTAAAGCTAGATTGCGGAGTTTCCACAGGCTGCACTATAGCTAGGGTGCGGAAATTCATGTATGTGGGAAAAATGAGAATCTTCTCAATGCTTCTAGAAGGAGAAGATTCTATGGTGAGGTGGCTTCTGAACGGTTTGGATCTTACTCGCTTTCATGATTTAGTGGGATCATCCTAACCGCCTCACCTTATCCTCTTCAGCTTATAAAAGGAGAGGATCTCTCATGGAGAAAGTTAGCTTGAGCTTGGCTTGGGATTAAACTTGATTGAGTTTGAGTAATTGTTGTAGCTTGGAGTTTTTCTTTGTCAAGATAGATTGTGAGTAGCTTTCAGATCTATAGTTTCAGAATCTGTGAAGCAAAAGTGTGTGGGAAGTAAGGAACTGTTGGAAGGAACCTGACAACATCAAGGCATTAGGTTGTATCTTTCTTCCACATTCTTTAATACATATATACTTTTCTTTCCTATATGAATGTTATTTGTCCATATTGTATGATTCCTTGATCATGTACATAGTTTCATATCAAATAGACTCTCTTATTCTTGTCTTCGTTGGCTTGTGCTTATTTACAGATATTTCTCATAAACCTTGTGACGGAGCTTGGATTGCATTGGTGAAGTCGGATCTTCAATATTTAAAAGGTATTTTATAGATCCATTTCTCATTTGATAATTGAAATCTAAGGAAAGAGTAGTGTACTGTTTCATTTGGTTCTAGTTTCATAGTGAAACTAGGGGGATTGATTTGTGTCCGCACTTAACAATTAGCCCGATAACACAAGCTTTTGAAACTTTAAAAAAAATTGATGTATGGATTCAAAATGAAGCTCTGTCTTGTATTTGATCTCTTCACACTGATGGTGGAAAAGAATACACATCTAATCAATTTGAAAGATACCTTATTCAACATGGGATCAAGCATCGAACTAAATTTCCATACAATCCTCAACAGAAAGGTGTAGCTAAATGAATGATCAGGACACTCCTTCCATGATGTTTTTCAAGAATGTAAAATTGATGTCTTGGGATGATGAAGTTCTATGTGCAGTTTATGTGAAAAACAAGTCTCCATCTCATTCTCTTCAAAACAAGACTCCTTATGAAACGTGGTATGGTTTCCTTCCTTCGATAAGGAATCTCAAGGTATTTGGTTCCACCTACTATGCCTTGATTCTTAAGGATCAAAGAAGCAAGCTTGATTCAAGAAGTCAGAAGTGCATCTTCTTGGGGTACTCAAATACCACCAAGGGATATCGCCTTTATGATGAGACAAACAAGAAATTTATTATTTTCAGATATGTAATATTTCTTAAATCCTCCAAGAATGACGAAACTATTGAGAGGCAACCTAACTATGTAGACAGATTCGTTTTTGTAAAGACATATCATGAATTTGATGATGATATTCCAAATCTTAAAGGGGGGATCCCTATCTTAAGTCAATCTTTGGAATCTCCTTTTGAAACACCATCTCCCTCACATGAAGAAGTTCCAACCACTTCATCAAAACTTGAAGTTCATTTGGATGATGTGATCGAGAGGATTGAGAAGTTGAGTCTTGATGAGAATTCAACACCATATCAGTCAACTAAGCAACCTGGACCATCTCATAAAGGTCCACCAAAATGATTCACAAAAACACTTGAAAGTGTTCATCCTGATGATGTCGAAAAGACAAGAACCAAAATTTCCTCGAGACAAGATGGAGGTAATGTAGATAATTCAAACTCAGGTGATGTAGATGACATGGATGTTTCATATGATTGTGAGTTTAATTTATTTGCTAACCTTGAACCGGCTTCCTTTGAAGAATCCACTTCTCATGATGAATGGAAAGAATCCATGTAGAAGGGATATGATGCTCTCGACCCTCCATTCGAAACCAAATCAATCAGTTGCAAGTGGGAATTCAAGAACAAGTGCAAATCATATGGCTCACTTGACAAACACAAAGGAAGGCTCATGGAAAAAGGATTTGTAGAGAAATAAGGTATTGATTATGGGGATACTTTTGCCCTCACAACAAAATGGGCTACCATCCATACTCTATTTTCCACGGAAACACAAAATGAATTCAAAATTCATCAAATGGATGTGAAGAGGGCTTTATTGAGTGGAAACTTGAAAGAGAATGTTTTCATGTCTAAGCCAAAAGGCTTCGTTGTGAAGGGACAAGAAAAGAAGGTATGCAATCTCATCAAATCCTATTAGACAACTTATCCAGCGAAAGATAAGTGCATGGTTGGGTATAAATTATGAATCCAACTACATGACACTTAATTAAAATAATTTGCAAATATATGCACATGTTTCTATTGAATATGAAAATGTCATTAAATCAATAAAACATATATGAGGTGGTCATACCAAATTATTGTCTACAAATTGATCAAATTAAAAAATTAAGATATAGAACAATTATGAGAAATTGAGAAGCTTAATATTGAAAAAGAAAAAAAAGAGAAGCTTAATATTGAAAAAGAAAAAAAAAAAATAGGGCTCCGCTAATAATGAACTATGAATCCATAGATAAATCCTTGATGTCTGAGAAAAATACAATAGCCCCCATAGGATTCATTACAAAAGACACAATCTTTGCTACCAAGAATTCCCTAACCTACTAACCCTTTCCTGAGTCTTCAACTACTTCTTTAATGGTATTTGAATGCTAGCCTGATGCCTTCAAATCTGGAACCAGTTTTCTGAAATAGATAGAATCTAAAGATAAGACCACTCTTGAAGATTTGACACCTCAACACATACGCTGTCATATTTTACCAACAAAAGAGGAATTGGTTATTCCAATAGCCTGTTGTTGCCACATCATTTACCATTTTTTATATAACTGTAACAATACGCTATTTAACTTTTCAAGCCTATATATGAGGAACTTTAGCATTGTTTGTAAAAAATGATTTATACAACTGTAACAATACGCTATTTAACTTTTCAAGACTATTTATGAGTAACTTTAGCATTGTTTGTGACTTTTGTGAAAAATGAGAATGGAACCATCCCATCATGGGCATAATGATGTGGTTCATGGAAAAATATCAACCCTGCAAGATTAAATATGAGACACAAAAGTTTGATTGATTCCATCATTCTGAACCACAAACATATTAAAAAGAAGACTAGGGAACAATGTCTCAACATCCTTAGCAAAACCAATATCTGTAGCACTGTGATCGTTGACTCTTCCAGTTGTTTGTATCCTTTATTGTAGTAACTTTGTGACGTTTTAGAAATGGAAGAATGGTAGAGAGATCAAGCATCTGCTCTAAATTTCCTGATAGAGGTTCTAACAAGACAATCATCAAATTCAAGGTGGAAATATTTTCTTATGCCTTCAATCTTTGTGTCTAACACTCGGGCGCATGACTTAAAACCTTTATTTTCCTCAATGAAATCTGTTATTGCACAGTTTGTAGCTAGGTCAAATGGCTATAAGATGGAGGTAAAACTGGCATAACAAGAACCTATGCCACCCAATGTCACCACGATAACACATCACTCACTCATTAGGGAGGTCTGATTTTAACGCCCTACTTGGGTATTTTTGTTGGTTTAGTGAGGCGCACTTGTTGAAGGAAGGCATTTCTTGGCATTTTATGGTTTTTTTTCTTGAAGGAAGGTGTTACAACTAGGGTTCGCATGGTTATTTCTTAAAGAATTGTAAGTATTTTTATGCAAAACTTCTTGATTGAATGGTTGTAGTCTTAGTTTCTTACATGTATTTATAATTTGCTGAATCAAAACCCTAGGTGATAAGCACACAAGTAGGTCCTTGTCTCATGTCCCCTAATAGAGAAATTTTCAGCCATTGAAGAAGGAAGAAAGAGCCTAGCCATAGCTACACTCTCATTTCTTCTTCTCCCTGAGCTAGTCGTACTTTCTAGAAGTCAAGAAGGAGGAGACATCCCAGGCCTAGGTTATCTACACCTAGGGCCATTTTTCTTCTAGGGTTTAGTGATAGAGCCTTGCTGTAGCAACACTCTTCCTCACTACACTCTCTTGTCTTGATTTATCTTTCATGCTAGCCATTTTTTCCAAGTTAACCTAAGGAAGGAGGAGAGAGCACAAGGCCTTGCTTTAGCAACACCGAAGTGAGCCTCTCTCCCCTAGGGATTTGATTCCGGAGCCCTGCCATAGCAGAACTTCAAAACTTTTCCTTCTAGTCCTTAGTCTTCCTCCTTCAACCCTTGCGTCCTCTATTAAATTGACTCCATTAGCCCAAAGGCATTGATCTTAGACCTCCAGCGTTGAAGTGAAAGAGATCAAACAACTCTCAAATTCTTTCCTAAATTAAAATCTCAACTAACTTACTAACCCTAGTTGTTGATGTCTAGGATATGATTGGTGGAGTGTCATATCTCTTTATTGCTATTAATAAACATTGACTTCATCAACATTTATTGATATATTTCTCATATACATTTATCAGATAGTCTTATGAAGTACTAACCCTTTGAAATATAGCTTGCATATATTAGTTTGTTGTTTCTTTGTTCCAGGCAGGTGTTCTTCATTGGGGATTTACTTTATTATTGGTTGTTTAGCCGAGACTATCTTTTGGGTGGTGACTCGTGAAAGGGGAATTTGTCCTTGTCCTTTATTCTTTGCCCTTTCAAAACCCCAAGTTACTAGGGACGTCTCCCCTAGGCCTAACCTCCATAAAAACAAAGAACCTACCCATCGTGGTGACATTGGGTGGGATAGGTTTCTGTTATGCCAGTTTGGCCTTCTACCTTATAGGTTTTACTCATAGCTACAAACTATGCAATAACAAAATCAAAACGAGCAACAAACATCCAAAATCTTTCTCTAGATTCCTAACCCATCATTGAAGAAGTGACCTCCAACAACTCCTCAATGAGTTTCAATAAAGCTTGTATTTTAATGCATGGAATGACACAAACCACATCAACAAATCCCAGTGAAAACTCCTTTGAACAAATTCCCTAGCCTTCGAGAATGCACTTCTAAATATTGTAATCTATCGAGATCTTGGCAAAGAAATTTTCGATGAATAACTCACAAACAAACTCTCTCTTTATCTAAAAATGGAGTTTTCCCATATGTCGACTCTTTTGGAACATCAACCAGGTTTAAAATTTCTTTGTTAACCTCATAGGCCTGTAAACTTGCTTCAAGATGAACCAGTGGCAAATGTAAGGTACCATAAATAAAATATTTCAAATCCTTCCATCGTTATCTAAAGAAGCATCTCCACCAAGAGCATTAGGTAGAGTGTTGCTTGATCTTGAACCTCATCATCGTTGTCAAAAAGACACCGCCACAACAATACAAAAATGTGAAGTTTTAGAGACTCAATTAGTGCCCTGAACATTCTTAATGAACTAACGTCATCACCTGGAATCCTAGGTCATGCTTGTGGGTACATCTGTAATAGCTCCGAGGATGCAAAGATCCAAGAATGTCCTTGACCAACTTGTACATATTTTTAGTTGTAATTGCAAAGTGTTCAAACCCTGTGCCAATATCATAACTTTCAACTCCATAATTATATATCGACTCCACAACAAAATGAGAGTCCTCTAGTCCATATCCAAGGAAATGAATCCTTTGAGTATTTCTCCTCGGGAATTTCTCTCTGTCTTAACAACTTCACTCCTAAACACTCAATGTAGAATTTGATGGTTCTCTCCAGGTTTCCAACTCAATAAACAACAAGAAGAAACCTGTGGTTATCTTTTTGCACTCATTCCAATTCATTCTTAGGGGTGTCTCCTACAATATACCATGTTATGTGACACAGTGGGTGTGCTACGCAATCTTTAAATTTGGACCAGAAAGTGTCCTTGAACTTGTATTTTTCCCAACCTAAGGAGATTCTCCTTTAACCCTAGAAGACGATGAAGCCTGATGAGATTTTTTTGGCTTTCTGGAAATCGTCATAACCTACATCCATGCCTCCTAATGATTTTGCACGTTCCCTCAAATCCCCTGCCTTATCAATATTAGTTTGATTATTGGGCCTTTGTGTATTTTCCTTTAGCAGTATGCTAAAGATTCTAGGAAATGAAGATTTTTTCTTGGGATATTTGCCCAAAATCCATAGAGAAATTATTGTACTCCTAAATTTAAGTGATTATTTATGTAGAATCCTAGTGCCATAGGAGTTTTTCAGCATGTTGAATCCATTTATGTATTCAAAAATGGATTTTGAACAACAAAAAATAGTAATTCTCTTAAATTTATATAGACTAAAAAAACTGTTTCGTAGAACAACTAACCAACACCTTTTCAATTTTCCTTTATGCAGTTATTGGAGGCACACTGTATGTATTTTCTAGATCCATCGTGTGTCGTATCATTATGGTAGAAACTATATGAAGAAAACTGCAGCTGACCATTTTCTAGTGTCCTCCAGTTTTCATGTATAGCTGGTATTCTTTCCTGCAATATGCACTGATGAAAAAGAGTTCTTGTACCTCCAGAAGATGGTATGGAAAAAATCCAGATGCCTGAGCTGCATTGGCAGATAGTGATACTTCTGGAAAAACCTATACCTGGGACCCTTCAAACTCTGCAATTTAATCCTCGATCGATTACTTTGAATGTTGATGAAGCCAATGCCATCCACGTGAATTAAACCACTAAAATCGTCATGCCATCTGTCAATCATACATGCATTTCGGGGGAGCCTGAAATTGCTCACGAGCTGCCATGTGTGTCATTGAAAAATGGTGGTATGCCTTTTCTCCCCCATTAATGGATTTGACCTTTAAATCTATATTTAATGCTTTTAATTTGGGCGCATAACAAAAAAAAAATGTCAAAATGGTGCATGTCTTGGGGAAAAACTCATTATTTGACATTTTTGGTATTAAAAAAAAAATGCCCATATCAACATGAATTTAATATTTTAATTATTATTTAAAATTAAGTCTTTAATAAAAGATATATTAAACATGAATTTTATATTTTAATTATGATTTAAAATTAAGTATTTAATAAAAAATATATTAAAAATAATAATTATTATTTTGGTTGATGGGATTGGTACATAAGACACAAAGATTTGGTATTTGATTTTGGAAAAAGGTTTGTCTTGGGGTTTTAATTATGAAAAAAAGGATGGTGGATTATGAAACTTGATTTAATGTGGAGGATAGGGATAAATTGAAAATACTTATTTTATTGGAAGTTTTGAGGTGACATAAAATTAGCACGGTTCTCATAAATGTTGCAAAAAATTGAAAATTTTTGACGAAAATTTCTTATGTTACAACATCTTATATGGTCGGAAATAAGCACCGTGAGCATGGTATGAAAAGTAAAGTTAACTTAGCATCTGTAACACCTCCCTTTCTAAATCTATGATTATGTGTAATTAATCATGATTTATGGTTGCCATGCAATGGCATAAAAACATTGTAAATGTATTATTGTTTAATTATAAATGTCAACAATTGATTGTGGGGGTGAAGCCTTAAAGTATTGGGCATGATACCACTAGAGGAAAGAGTGAGGAAGCCTATAAGAGGGGGGCGGGGTTCATTATACCATGACAAGAAAACCAAAGCCTCTTTGTTGAGATATATGATTTGGAAATGTTCAGATTTTTCTCTTAGCCCCAATTTCAAGGAAAATCAGTTAATGACGGAAGATTGGAGGTTGAACAACCAACCACCTCAATTAATGGAAACATGGAGGGATGTATGAGGTGAGAGAAAAACGTTAGCTAGAGGACAACAAGAAAGATCACCTTGGTCCCCCATGATTGACCCACGAATTTCCTTCTGACAGGAGAAACAAAAGGACAATCGAGAACCTTCCAAGTCATGCGTGCAAGAAAGGCACACAAGGACAGATAGAAAGATATAGAGAGGTTAGGGATTTGGCTAAGAGAGAGAACTCGAGGGATTTCGAATGGGGAGAAGAAAGGATTGATCGTGTAAAGACAAAGTAAAGGAAAATAACTTGAACTCTGGAATTTGGGTGGAGAGTCCATATACCCAACCTGAGTTGAGAAGGTTGTGAGCTTGATGTTGGGAATTCATTTGACAAACCTTGTTGAGGAATGAGATATATGGGTGTGAGAACATCATTACCATAGTGGTGTGAAGGACAGTGTCCTTCACAAGTTGTTGAGAACTAGAGAGAGATGTTAAATTTAGAGTTGCTATTAAGTTCTTTTCAATTTACTAGACAATAATAGCATAAGAAGGATCACTGAAAGAAACACAATCACAAGGTACACAACATTTTATCTTGGGAAACCCCCATGGGGGAGAAAACCTAGCAAAAACTTCCTTAATATAGATTGCCAATAAAATGCCAAGATAAAATACCAAAACACTAGTGAATATCCAAGACTGAGTAATGCGCCTCTCTCTCCTTCTTCTTCCAACTACAACTACCTCCAAACTTGCACACTAGATGAGTTATTTGAGTGAGTGAGCTAATGAGGTGCCATCCTCTCTTATTTATACTAGTTGAGGAGAGCTAGGGTTGTGTCTCTTCATTAACAAGGGTAGACTTCTTCAAATAGTGGCTAAAACCACTTTAATTAGCCCTGGGGGTTGACTTCTCAATTAGCACCATTTAATTAGGGTTTGACCAATCCACAAAAGGAGATTGATCTATATAATAATAACTCAATTATAATTAGAATATTATTTACATTTACAGTATTTCAACACTCCCCCTTAATAAGAAGGGTATTCTACTGACACAACCCAATACAAAATCATTAGGAGAGAGGAGAGGGCATCATCATTAGTAGAATATGGAACATTGACTGACACATCTATAAATCATCGAAATTTTTTCTCATCATCATCTTTCACAAGCATGGAGCTGGACTAGCATCATCATCATTATCTACATCAACATCAATTAGTACAACACTAATACAACATCATCGATCAGTACAACGATGATACATCATCAACAACAACACGACGATAATACAACATCATCATCAACAACAAGAAATTTGTATATAACATATGATTTTGCATGAGATGCATAATGTTCCTTATGGCTCATTTTTATATGACAACGATAGGAGCAATAGGTACCCCAAACTCCTGCAAGTGTTGTTAGAAGATCTACCAGGTTAAGTAGACCCTGTGAACGATACTCTCCTTCATTGTATTATTTATTGTTGATTGATTATGGTGAACCATATATGTTATGAAGAGGCAATGTAGGTAGACACTGAAAAGGAATCGGGAGCAAGGCATGAAAGAGGAAATGGATTCCCTAGTAAATAACCAGACTTTGGATTTGGTTTAGTTTCTTGCAGGAAAAAGAGCATTGCAGAATAAATGGGTTTACACGTTGAAGGAAGAATATGGAGGCAAAAAACAGTACAAGGCTAGACTTATTGTAAAGGGGTTTGCAGAAAAGAAAGGTATAGATTTTGATGGAATATTTTCTCTTGATGTTAAAATGACTTCAATTAGGACTATTTTAAGTCTTGTGGCAGTAGAATATTTACATCTTGAATAGTTAGATGTAAAAAAAAAAATTCTCCATGTGGATTTGGAGGAAAATATTTATATGTAGCAGCCACATGGGTATGAGGTCAAAGGGAAGGAAAATTTGGTATGCAGGTTGAAGAAGAGCTTGTATGGCCTAAATCAAGCTCCAAGGAAGTGGTATTTAAATTTTGATAGGTTTATGACAGAACAAGGTTATAATAGATGTCATTCTGATCACTGTGTTTATTTTAAAAATCTAGAAAATGGAAGCTATATTATCTTGCTATCGTATGTAGATCACATGATTGTTGCAGGGTCTAATATGCAGGATATAAATGTGCTCAAGAAGAAATTAGATAATTTATTTGCAATCAAGGATTTAGGTGTTGCAAAGAAAATCCTTCATATGAGAATAACAAGAGATAGGAAAAACCACAGTTTGACATTGTCTTAGGGTGAGTACACAAAGAAGGTGTTGGAGAGGTTTAGAATGCAGAATGCAAAACCAGTTAGTACACCTTTGGCCAACCATTTGAAATTAAACAAAGAAATGTGTCCCAAGACATAGGAGGAGATAAAATACATGTCCAGGGTCCCTTATTCATTAACAGTTGGCAGCTTGATGTATGCGATGGTTTTCACAAGACCAGATATTTCACATGTAGTGGGATTTGTGAGTAGGTATATGAACAATCCAGGTAAAGAACATTGGGAGGCAGTAAAGTAGATTCTCAGGTATTTGGAAGGTACTGCTACTCATGCATTATATTTTGGAGGTCCAGACATTGTTCTGCAAGGATATGTTGATTCAGATATGGCAGGTGATAAATATAGCATGAGGAGCACCACAAGGTATGTTTTTATTGTAGGTGGAAAAAAAGTAAGTTGGATTTCGAAACTACAAAGGTTGGTGCACTTTCAACAATAGAGGTGAAGTATGTTGTTGCTACAGAGGCTAGTAAATATATGATTTGGTTACAAAGGTTTATGGAGGAATTGGGAAAGAAGCAAGAGAATAGAAGTTTGTACTCTGATAGCGAGAGTGCCATTCATCTTGCAAAGAAATTATCCTTCCATTGGAATACTAAGCATATACATCTCAAGTACCATTTCATATGATCTGTCTTGGAAGATGGACATTTGAAGTTGGAAAAGATACACACTAGCCAAAATCATGCAGACATGTTAAAAAAGGGAGTAACCAGGGAAAAATTGATTTCCTTCTCAATTTTAGTTGGTCTTCAAGCATGAAGGTGAAGATGATAAATTGTCTAGGTCCAAGGTGGAGTATAGTCCAACATGTACAAAAAAAGTGGAGTTATTGTGATCATTCTCCAAGTGGGATATTGTTGGTTGTGGAGCCTGATTATCTTCATGTTTCATAGTTCTTTGTTTTCAACCATGTTTATACCCAATGAATATTGTACATCCCTCCACACGGGGGGTTTGCAGGGGGGGCTTGACCTCCCTATGGGGTCTGGGGGGCTCATCCCCCCGGCTGGGGGGTCTGGGGGGGAAGCGGTCCCCTGAAGGAAAAATTGCCTTGTAAATGTATATTGTAATTTCATAGTAAATATGAACCATTCATTATAAGGTCACAGATTTGACGATAGAATTTATGTTAGAGTTTTTTTCCCTATAAGGAAACCCTATTTTATGAGGGAAATATATTGTGGCTATGCATCATTGTGAATATTGTATTATGAGAGAGGAGACTACGAGAGAAAGTAGAGGAAGTTACAATGGATGTGTTGTAGGTTGTATCCCTTCATTTGTTGGATAATAAAAAGGAAGGACCTAGAAATTTCTCTGGTGGTCGTAGCGCACACTGGGTGAACCATGCATATCTGTGTCTATATTGTATTGTGTACCTTTTGTGTTTTATTTCCGCATTTTTTTTATTTTATTTCTCTGCGATCCTATTTTTCTAACAAATTCCACCATGGCCACTCTACAATTCCTCAATTTAACCAATTATAGATCTAAAAATGCCCAGACTAAGATTTAAAATTGGGGATTTTTAATCTCTGGGCTAATTTTCCTCAATTATTCATGAAATTTCCCCAATTCCACTGCAGTAATTTCTACAAACATGTTTCAGACATCCATTTCAAACATTCCATCAAACAATTTGCATGCAGACTCTGCAAACTCAACTTCAATGCTCTATCTATAGCCCATACACGCTTAGTGTCAAACATGTGTATCTGATACCACATTGTAATGTTCCCATTACCAACAAACTGACAAACCCATTACATCCACATTGAATCATTCCCAGCCCCAAGATGGAAAAATGCCCCACAAAAATTTTGACTCTAATACCATTTATTTACATAAAATACTTCTACATATGCACAAAATTATACAGACTACAAAAAATATACACATGCATAATAATACAGGAAAAAACGATAACATAAATACACAATTATACACAGTAATTAAATAAAATACACAAAAGAAACTTATCTTTTGTAAATAATCATCGATTGTGTGGAGACCTCAATCGTTTCTCCTAGACTTAGACTCTACTACTCATAAACTCTCAGCAGTAGGTCACCCTCGAGCTGTGGCTAAACTCCACCAGGGAAAATGAATCCTAAGCTAAGCTAAGTTCTATCGACAACCAAAATACACAGACTTAGGTGTCATATCTAGCAAACAACCTACAACCTCTCATTTCCCACATGCCTATCCCACCCTATAAAGTGTGCCCCTTATCTTCTCAATAGTCCTTTGGCTGCTCAACTTCCCTTTCGGAGCTTCAACAATAGGACAAACAGGAAGTCTTAGAGCCCTGCAACTGTAGCTTGGCACCTTGGGAAAAAAATTCCCAACAATTCTCTCACTTGGAGAGAATTGCTCATGAGACTGGAAACCTGCTTCTTCAACAAAACACAGGCCAGAAAAACCACCTCTTCAGCTCAATATTCCCTAGGTACTGGTTAACCACAATTCCCAATATTTCCAAGTACAAGTAATGTGATGGAAGTAAGGTATTGATGACCATAGTGAATGTATAATGAAGGAATTAATTGAAAAATGAACTAAGTTCCAAAAATATATTTGGATGCTTTTAACTTGACACTTGTCACCTTATGAACTAGGCTTGAATCCACTTGGTGACTCGTTCCCAACCTTTAGGAACATAGGATAAATAAATATCCATACTTTGAATATTAGGAAATATTATTATAATATTTCCTTGGTATTAATCCCCCTTAGCTTAGCCCCATTTCCTATACTCTTAGCCCCCTTTCCCTTGTAGTGGAGTTCTATCCCCCCACACTCT
>ML777404.1:392080-406975 GCA_009831015.1 Picea engelmannii | reverse complement strand
GGGAAAAGTACTTTGTGTCATTACCTTATAATCCCTTAGTCAAGGTCATTCCTCAAAAGGCTTATGCAACATTAATGAGCCCCTTAGAGATCCATATATTCCAAGAGGACATTAATGACCTTCTAAAAAAGGGTTTATTGAAGATATCAAGAGTGCTTGAGTGTGGAGAGGTGTTAGGGTCCTAACCCACACATAGGTAGAAAAATATATTCGGATGTAATAAAGGTCAATATTAATAAGGCCTTTCAATAAAATAGAATAAGGTGGATGTAAGAAGACCTAATAGAATCTTCCGCTTCCAGAAGGATCTTCCTCTAGATGCTTCTTTTTAGTATAAATAGGAGTCGAGGGTATGAGAACCCTAACTTGGATATTATTGTAATAGAGCTCTACTCAACTAGAGGTTGCCCCCTCGAAGAGGCCCGTGAACATTGCTTTCAGATTCAAAGTGCTATTTCTATTATTATTCTCATATCATTTCAGTGCTATTGTGGTGAATGTTCCAGTTATATTATTATTATTATGCCATTTCTAGCATTTTATTTATGTTCTGCATACATTTTATATCTGGTATATTACAAGTGGTATCAGATCAATTTCCTTGGCAGAAAGTGTGGGTTAATTTCTTTTTCAGGGTAGAGACGTATTCTGACATCTTTAAGCCATAGAGATCTGTTGTTACGTGCATAAACCCATGGTTGCGGGATTCATACACACAAGAAATACAAGTGGTACTTAAGCGCACATCTGTTGGCCACCCTTGTAACCCATGTTGGTACCCCTTCGAGTGGTAGCACATCAGACAACACCTGTGTATGGATCGGCCTAGATTACCTGAAATCTCTCTTTAGATAAACCAATCAGTCACCTGACTTCTATAGTATCACCGAGAACAACACTCGGGAAGATACTCTCTAGTACCTGGGTAGTCGGGTAGTACGGCTAAGGGTATGGTCTATCCTCCTTAGTTAGTGCCTTGAGATATTGAGTCGATTACTACTATTGGACCCCGCACATATATCAAAGAGCTACAGCACAGGGAAACCCTTGTCTGTAGAACCCTTGAATACCTAACCCTGGGGGACAAAAACATAAAAAAATTAAAACAGACAAGATCTATTGTCGTGCAACTGTGTTTGGGTTGCCAAGTAAATACACATTTCTTTCTGGTTAATAATTTGGGCATTTCCTCTCTACAGTATTCTTCAGACCAGTCTAACTCCATAGGTGTAAAAAAAAAAAGTCTGGAAATTGTTTCACCATTATTTGAGACCTAATCCATTGGATTCATTTCTTCTCCCTTATCACATTCATCCATACCATTTTTCGGCAAACTTTTTGACCCCACCCACCCCTTTTTAGTTCCCCCATCCTCATGGCCCATACCCGTAGCCAAGACTTGGAATCTCTCTTCAACACCTTGCAATATGGTCTCATCAAGGCCCAACAAGAAGTGAAACAACTCAGTGCCAATGTTGTCGCCATCAATACAACCATGCAGTCCTCAAGGGAGGAAATCAAACAAGACCTCACCACCCAAATTGAATCAATATTTTTGGCACTCTGCACCAAACTACATATCCCTACAGATAACCATTCCTCTTCCTCACCTCCACATACTGACGGTGACCATTCCCCCCATTCCCATAACTTTCAGAACCATCACTTTCAATGTGGTGTATGCCTTCCGTGGGTGGATGTGACCAAATTTGATGGCTCAGACCCCACTGGTTGGGTAACCTAAATGGAACATTATTTCTCTTTATATGACATTACAGATGACTTGGCCAAACTCTGGTATGGTGTTCTCCATCTAGATCAAGAACGTTGGCAATGGTGGCAATGGAGAAAAACTGTCAAGGGTATATTTCTTGGATAGACTTTGTGGCAGATCTTTATGAATGCTTTGACATTGACACCAACCATTTGGGCCATTTGACAAAGTTGAAGAAATTAGGAACAGTGGAAGACTTTATAGTTTCCTTTGAGCGCCTGGATTTTAGAACAGAGGGCATGTCTAATGCCTTTTTTTGAGAGTGTTTTATCAGCGACCTCAAGGATGAGATTCAGGCCCATGTCCTCATGGCTTGGCCTCAGAGTTGGGTGGAGGCTCCTAAAAGAGATAAAGAAGCACAATAGGTTGTATCTTCTCAAAACTGAAAACCCCCCTTTATCCCTCACCCTAAACCAGTGAATCCCACTACTCCCTTTGCTCCACTAAAGATCCAAAAATTGACCAGGGCTGAAATGGTTGAATTCCAACTCAAAGGCCTTTGTTATAACTGTGATGACAAATATTTCCTGGGCCACAAGTGTAAAGAAAAAAATATTTTTATGGCCATCTCTGAGGATATTTTAGAAGAGGATTTAGAAACTCCCCTTGTGTATGAGTCACCTAAATCCACTGACATAAACCCTCCCTTATACACTCCCGAAGTAGAACTGGTCATTTCCCTCAATGCTCTCACAGGCTTCTCCACTCCCCAAACCCTCAAGCTAATTGGTTACATCAAGCATCGGAAGGTCATCATTCTGGTTGATAGTGGAAACACCCATAATTTTATTCATCGCCGTATTGCCCAAGAAACTCATTGCTACATCTATGTCATCAATAATTTCCAAATCATGATTGCCACTGGTGGCTCCATGAAAGGTGGAAGGCGTTGTGAAAATGCATGTCTCCAAATTGGTGACTACCACCTGAAATCCCATATGTTTTCTATCAACATGGGAGGTTGTGACATTGTGTTGGGTGCAAACTGGCTAAGGAATTTGGGTCCCATTCTCATGAATTTTAAAGACTTAACCATGCAATTTGACTAGGAGGGCCACTAATATAAGTTCCAAGGCTTCACCGTTGGTTCACCAGAGAACATTAGTTCCCATCGCATGTAAAAGCTTCTAAAAAAAGGTCATTTTGGTGTTATCGCCCAACTCCATGCCATACAAGCAAAAAATACACCCTCGGTCCTGCAAGAACTCCACGCCATCCTTTCTAAACACCCATTGGCTTTTTCGACCCCCCAAGGACTCCCTCCTTTCCATGGTGTTCATGATCATTCTATTCCCCTTGTACCCGAAATCCTTCCTCCCAATATCCATCTGTATCGTCACCCCTTTTCCCAAAAAAATGAAATTGAGAAAATGGTCCAGGAACTCCTTAATCCAGGCGTTATCCACCCTAGTACAAGCCCCTCCTCTTCTCATGTGGTCATGGCCCTGAAGAAAGAATGTTCTTGGAGAATGTGTCCTGATTTCCACGCCCTCAACAAACTTACCATCAAAGACAAATTCCCCATTCCTGTTATTGATGACCTCCTGGATGAATTAAGTGGTGCCCAATTCTTCACTAAACTAGATCTTCATTCGGGCTACCACCATATACGTATGAAAGAGGTAGACATTCCCAAGAATGCCTTTAGAACTCATGAGGGTCACTATGAGTTTTTGGTCATGCCCTTTGGCTTGTGTAATGCCCCATCCACCTTCCAAAGCCTCATGAATCATGTCTTCCATCCTTTTCTTTGCCATTTTGTCTTTGTTTTCTTTGATGATATCCTCATCTAAAGCAAAACCTAGACAGACCATATTGCTCATGTGGATCGAGTTCTCCATCTACTCTCTCAGCACCAACTTTTCTTGAAATAGTCTAAATGTGATTTTGGTGCCTTAGAAGTAGAATACTTGGTTCATCTGGTTGGAAAGGATGGCGTCAGGGTGGATCCTAAAAATATTGAAGCTATGCAAGAGTAGCCTCACCCAAATACTCTTAAGATATTGCATGGATTTGTGGGCTTAACAGGGTATTATCATAAGTTTGTTAAGAATTATGGGAAGATTGCAGCACCTCTCACTACTCTCCTAAAAAAGAACTCTTTCACTTGGACTCCATCTGCTACTCAAGCTTTTCAAACCTTGAAGATGGCCATGTGCACCACTCCAGTCCTTGCCCTTCCTGATTTCACAAATAAATTTGTGTTGGAATACGATGCCTCAGGGAAAGGAATTGGTGTTGTACTTATGCAAGAGGGTCGACCTTTGGCCTTTACCAGCAAGAAACTATTTGAAAGAAATCTGGGAAAATTCATATATGAAAAGGAAATGTTGGCTATTCTGTATTTCGTTGATCTATGTCACCCTTATCTATTGGGGAAACGTTTCCAAATTAAGACAGACCATCAAAGCCTCAAGTATTTTCTGGAACAACACATTTCCTCCCCAGAGCAACAAAAAATGGTGACTAAGATCTTTGGATATGATTATGACATCATTTACAAGAAATGCAAAGATAATGTGGTTACAGATGCTCTTTCCCAAAAATATGAAGATTAAGGATCCCTTTTTTCTCTTTCATTCATTGTACCAGATTGGCTCCAAGCCATTCGCCAGGAATGGCTGCAAGATCCCAAAAGTTTGCAGCTGATCCAACAATTGCATTCCAATGCTCCTGCTTCCCCAGGGTACTCTTGGCTCCATGATGAACTTTGATATAAAGGTCATTTGTATTTAAGTAAAAAATCAAAGCTTAAATCCATGATACTTTCTGAGCTTCATGCTACACCCACAACAGGGCACTCCGGGTTCACCAAAACCTATGACAGGGTCAAACGTTCCTTTTTTTGGGATGGTATGAAACATGACATTCATACTTTTGTTGTTGAATGTGATGTGTGTCAATGTAACAAAGGAGAAATAGTCAAATCTCCTGGCACACTACAACCACTCTTGATTCCACCTGTTATTTGGAAGGATATCTCTATGGATTTTATTACCGACTTACCCAAATTAGGAAATAAATCAGTCATAATGGTGGTTGTTGATTTCCTTTCCAAGTATGCTCATTTCTGTGCCCTTCAACACCCATTTACAGCATCCACGGGGGCTCAAATTTTCATGAATCAGGTCTTCAAGCTTCATGGCATGCAACACTCCATTGTTTCTAATCACGACCCAACTTTCACAAGAAATTTTTGGCAAGACTTGCTCAAGATACAAGGCACCGAATTGCATCTTAGCACAACTTATCATCCCTAGACTAATGGCCAAACAAAAGTTGTCAACAAGTGTTTGGAAACATATTAAAGGTGTTTTTCCTTAGAAAAGAAAAATCAGTGGGCTCAATGGTTACCCCTAGCTGAATGGTGGTACAACGCTTCATACCATACAGCTACACGCATGACTCCTTTTGAAGTGGTATATGGATAGAAGCCACCTTCAATTCTCTCATACTTACCAGGTTCCTCGAAGGTCCAGGTGGTTGACTGTTACGAGAGACTATTATCCGTACCCTCAAAGAGAATTTTTTCATGGCACATAATCACATGAAGCAAAAAGCAGATCAAGGTCACCCTGAACGTCAATTTGCAGAAGGGGATCAGGTGTTTCCTCGACTACAACCTTACAAGAAAACTTCCCTCAAGTCCGACCATTGTTAGAAGCTAGCACCCAAATTTTATGGTCGTTATACCATTCTCAATCATGTGGGACAAGTAGCCTATCAGTTAGCTTTGCCCATCCATTCGAAGCTACATCCTGTTTTTCATGTTTCATGCTTAAAGAGGGTGATTGGAGCTAAGTGCCAAATTCAAACCAACCTTCCAGAGTTAGCTGAAGAAGGATCCATTTGGCTACATCCAGAAGAAATTTTGGACTTGCGTGAGCATTGCCTATGTCAGAGAACCATCAAGTAAGTGCTAGTCCAGTGGAAAGATACAACTCTAGCAGATGCCACTTGGGAACCAGCTACCATTCTACAACAATTTCCTCATCTCAAGGCTTGAGGACAAGGTTGTTTTTAAGAGGGCGGATATGTTAGGGTCCTAATCCGCACATAGGTAGAACAATATATTTGGATGTAATAAAGGTCAATATTAATAAGGCATTTCAATAAAATAGAATAAGGCAGATGTAAGAAGACCTAATAGAAGCTTCCGCTTCTAGAAGGATCTTCCTCTAGATGCTTCTTTTTATTATAAATAGAAGTTGAGGGTATGAGACCCCTAACTTGGATATTATTGTAATAGAGATCTTCTCAATTGGAGGATTCCCCCTCGAAGAGGCCCGTGAACATTGCTTTCAGATTCAAAGTGATATTTCTGTTATTATTTTCATATCATTTCAGTGCTATTATGGTGAATGTTCTGGTTATACTGTTGTTATTTTGCCATTTCTAGCATTTTATTTATGTTCTGCATACATTTTATATTTGGTATATTACAAGAGGATCCCATGTAAACAATCACTTCAAGTATAAGTGAGGCCAGCCAAGGTTAGTGGTGAACTACAAGCTACTGAATAAGGTCCTGCAACCTATCAGGTATCCTCTACCCAATAAAATTTCATTGTTACATAACATTAAAGGAAAAACATTTTTTAGCAAATTTGATTTGAATTTAGGGTTTTATTAAATTGTAATTGTTCTTGAATATCACCAAAAAACTACTTTCATGGTACCCCATAGACATTACTAGTGGAATGCAATTCCTTTTGGGTTGAAAAATGTCCCTAGTAAGTTCCAGAAAGAGATGGAAGACATGTTCAAAGAATACTCATGGTTGCTAATTTACATTGATGATATTCTTGTCTGTTCAAGAAATATCCATAAACATTTGAATCATTTATAGTAGTTATATGAATTAGTCTTCAAGAATGGTATTGTTATATCAAAGACCAAGACATAAATTGGCAGAACTCAGATAGAGTTCCTTGGATTCAAGATAGAAAAATGTCAGGAAACATTTCAAGAACACATTTTGCATTCTTTTAACTAGTTTCATTATATTATAATAGATAAAACACAACTTCAAAGGTTTATGGGAAGCCTAAATTATGTAAGACCATTTTACAAAGGATATAAAATAGATATTATAATCTTATAGTAGAGATTAAAGAAATCCTCTCCATCGTGAACAAAAGAAAAGACTTTTGTGGTTCAGAGAATTAAAGCAAAAGTGAAAAAACTCCCTTCACTTTCACTACCTTCAGAAGAAGGAAGCTGTATCATTGAGAAATATAAATCAAATGGGACATGGGGAGGTGTTTTATTGGAAAAAAATGGCAATGAAGAAGTTTTCTCCTATGCTTTTGGTTCATTTCATGTAGCAGAACTAAAATATCCATCTAGTGATAAATAGTTTTTAGAAATAAAGAATACTATCCATCATTTCATGATTTATTTAAAACTTGTGCATTTCTCGGTAAGAACATATTTAAAAAATTCACAAGTTATGCTAAAGTCTGAGAATTTGTTAACTGAAAGTAATTCAAGAATTCAAAAATGGGCATTATGGCTTGACAATTTTGATTTCGACATAGAGTACAAACCAAATCATTTAAACTATTTAGCTAGCATTCTCACACGAGGCCTTTGCTTGGTATGTTTTCTGCAGGACTATCAATAAAATAAAAATCTATAATAATAAGAGTGCAATAAATTATGGAAGCAGTGTAGAAGAAAATAGAAGAAAGAGAATAGAAAATAATTCATTTATTTTCATCTAAATCAATGATGGAAAGGACAATATTACTCATATTGGTTACAAAAGAAGTAGCAGAAAAATACATATTTTCTACCCTCATTGAAGAGATAAAAATCTCACCATTAAAAAATTATATTCTAGAAAAATGAGAGCAAAGAAATTTCTTTGGTCTATCTTGTGCTCAAGAGAAACTCTCTAGAGGAAGATATGGAGTCTATATTGACTTTGATGAAGATGATATTTGCTATTGTGACATAGGGTTAGAAAGACTCACATGGGATAGTTATTCGCTCATATTACAATTTGTAAAAGAGAAATGTGAAGTTATCATATGTGTAGATCCCCATAACCTAGCTAGACATCCATGGATTGGATGGACAAAAATACTTTTAGAAAACTTATGTCGTCACAAAGATTGGACATAGAGAAAATCCAATTTAGTTCTACATCTTCAAGATAATCTCACCATATCCAATTGATACTTCTTGTGGTTCAAATTCAATATTAAGGTAACATGAAGTCACATATAAAATTTAGAACCACTATAATTCATCTCATATATGAAATTAGTCAAATATCAACATGGAAAATTTATTGGCATTCTCGAGTAAGAAGTTGAATTAAATCTCCAAGTTCGATCCAGTTTTTTAAGGATATTTTTTTTGTATCCCACACCATCTCCTACAAGGATTAGATGCAACACGATTTTTTGCTAACTTCCTACATCCCCTACCCGAGTTCATTGAAAATGAATCCATTAGCAAAAGTGATGATGATAGACCCAATGGTTGAACATGTGGTGAACCTGAATGCATTTGCTTCAACAACGACAGCTAGAAGCATGGTGCACCTCATGTTTTTTGTGAAATGCATTTAACTAGCACAACCACATTATAAAAGTGGTTGATATATGCCAATCGATGTCATTTTCCACCATTCCAAAAGATCTTGTTCTCAATTATTCTATACCCAAATTTAATGCATAATGCACCCATAAAACCTATATTAATATCAAATCTAAATGTATAGTACTTGCAACTTTTATATCTACCTATTTTCTAATCCAAATTAAATTAAATGGTATGGATGACCGTTATCACTCATTTTTAAACTGAAGTTACCTATGAATCATGTGTAATGAAGTTTGGATGTGAACCAAAATCAAATAGAACAATGGATGTATTCTTATCTAACTTTTGGCATGAAACAAATCTGTCATATTTGAGACTAGTCCCTAATGAAATTATATTCCATTAAATCTTATTGTTTAAGATAAACATTTTCCAAATGATAATATGTTTATCTTAGGCTCTCATGGTAGTCAAGATTTTATTTTTGTTCGAGTCTTGATCTTTGCTTGAGATTTCGAGAGGTTGAGTTCCATTGTATCTTGCTATTTTAGAGTCCTGCTATTTATATTTAATGGAAATTGCATGAAAAATTTGATTCAATTTTCTATATATGAATTGATTTACTAGGAACTCAGTTTCATAAATAAAAATGTGGAAAAGAAAACATATATGCACACCACATGGATAAACGATACGTGATACAATACATTGTATTACATTCTAACTATATCAAATGAAACTGAACGATTTTATTTCCTGGATTGAATTTTATAAAAGAGAACCTCATAAATAATAACGTGGATCAATAAGAACGTGGAATAAAGAATTATCCACATCACCTTGATAACAACCACAAACCAGAAATACATTACATTTTATGGGAGTTTCAGAATGACAATATATTACTGCACTCAACTTACAGGGCACCTATCCTACAAGGTTAATATAAATCTACTAATTTCTTGAACTTATCCCCTTTCTTAGTTGATTTACATACCTCAGGCTACCTATTTTTTGATTCTACACTCTCTTTACTCTTTTGATTCTCTTCATTTTCATACTTGTTGTTGAAAAGCAATTCAATTCAAGGGTTCAAACAATTCAAATTGAAACACAAATTTGATGTTTCTTAAGTAGACAAAATAATGAAATTGGCATTACATAGGCATAAAAAATTTCAAAAGTACATCAATTATATTGCAATGCGGACAAATTATACACATGCATGATTCATATCTCAGAATGCATGCTTCCAAGCTCATATAAAAATTAAACCCATCATTATGGATCAAAAGCGAACGATTCATATCTCAGAATGCATGCTTCCAGGATCATATAAAAATTGAACCCATCACTATGGATCAAAAGAACATCGGTATAGGGAGTTCCTCCGGTTTATATTTTATTACAATTCAATTTAACTTTAATGGTGTGAAATTATAATTCACTACAAAATTTAAAACCAAAAAAGGCGCGACATGTGAGGTGTGAGGAATTAGGTTAAATTCCAACCGTTTCCTTGCACATATCGTCCTTAATGTGTAAGTTTTCCCAAATCATCTTCTCTAATCCTATAAAACCAAGAGGATTAGATCAGATATTCCAAAGGGTGTGTGTGGCTTTGTAAAATGCAAAATCAAGACCAATATATGAAGATGGAAATCGTTGGAGATGCTACCTATCAATGCTCGAGGAAACACAATACCCATTTTATTGTTACTATTTTCCACTCTCTTTTTTATGTTTATTGGGTAAAATCATTAATATATCATCATATATAAACCTATATATTTCAAATCACCATATATAAACCTAAATAAATTTCAAACCATCGTATATAAAATTATTTTTCTCAACTATATTAAAAAAAAAGGGGATTTCTTTCCTAGGTATTAAGGTTAGGGAAATATTAGGGTTAGGTTTCATAATTGATAAGAAAATCATAAATAAACATTGATTCAGTCTCAGGGTGATGATGTAGACCTCCCTACTATCCCTCGGGGCTACGTGACCTCTCAGTCTAGGATCAATCGACTTCGGGAGTTGAATTAGCTCATAGGTTTGAACTGAACCTCTTCTATTTTATCCACAGGTCAAAGTCTTACTTCTTGGGTGAAAAATCCCCCTTTCGGGAGTTTCTGAGTACCCGTAGAGTCCTACATGTGACCCTGGTCAAAACTGTGGGCTTAAACCTTTGCGCCCGCACACTTCGGAACTTCGGGTTTCGGGTGTTCTCGACACACATGACTCCAAATCTGCCGAACTCCAGACTCGCAAACACACACAGACCAGATCTACGGTCCACACTCCTTTCACAACCAATGACTGATATTTACTTTAGGACTTGGGCTTCAGGAGTTATGAGTGTTCCAAGAACCTCTTTACTCTGAAGTTCTCCATACCCGGAGTTACAGATCAATTGCCACGTGATCTTCTTGATTGACGACTATGATCTACTTCGAGACTTCCGAGTTCGGGAGTTTCGAACGCTCCAAAACCTTTTCTCCCTGAAGTACTTCCCATGCGAAGTTGTGAATGAAGCACCATGTGTCCTTCTCCAACAGATGGTTCCGATGGATTTTTGTACTTCAGTACTTCACTCCTCGTTTTCCATGAAGTGATCTATCTCTTAATTGTGGATATGACACCACATGTCCATGCAATCGATGGTCAAGGTTTTAGCTTCATACCTTTTGGAGATTCAGACGACTTTCGGTTAATGACTCCTCCTTCTCCTTGATCGTTTCTCCAAATTCTGTGATTTTTTTATGCATGTCCCTCTCATATCGATGGCCACAATTTACTTTGGAAGTTCGGGCTTCGAGATTTTTGGCTTCACCACTCTCATTTTCATCTGCAGTGCTCTTCTCCCAGAGTACACGGATCTCCTCTGTGCATCCTTCTATATCTAACAGTCCATACCTACTTCGTTCTTCATAACTTCACGAAGTTCACACTCTTCTCCTCACAAATCTTCTCAAGTTCTTACCTCTCAGACTCTCCAATATGCTGCCATGTACCCTCCTATGGATCTACAGTCCAGATGGACTTCGACTTCACAGCTTCAGGAGCTTTGACTCCTTCACAAATGAAAAATCCCAAATACACAAATTCTAAAGGACTTCATAGCTTAGTCTCCTCGCACCTTCTCGAGATCTAACAGTTTCCAGTGACCCAAAATTCCTCCGAAGGGATCTTAACCGTAAATCCTTGAACTTCAAGAGATTTCTCCCTTGTGTTGAATATTTGTCCCTATCTCTACTGATCTTGATTCCTCTGAGGGCTTTGACCTCCTATGCACTCCTTGCAATCATGGAATCTTTGACACATTTCAGACTTAGATATTTCTTCAAAAGAAATCTTACTACGCACTCCTTGTGTTTCACAGTCCTGATCTCTTGACACTTAGTCAATTCTTGACCTTGTGCACTCCTTGCAACACTCGGTCTAAGTTTCCCATTATCCCTCCCAAGATTCTCTAAGTCAAATCTAGACTCTGTTGATGCACACCTTGCAGACAATATGCACTCCTTGCATCTAATCTCTCATAAGAGAAACAATTCAAACTTATCTAATATTTCACATTCATACATTCAACAGGGTAACTCATGCTTTCACCAGTGTAATTCACTCATGCATGAAAACACAAAATAACAGAGAACATAATGTAAAAAAAAAGCCTACTATTCACTCAGATAGACAATCAATAGTGACACATGCATTTGGATCAATATTTCTTTGTTATATTCAGTCAAGATTACGTGAGATACATCAACATTAAACAACTTATAACTAAATCTCAACAACAACAATACTCAACTAATTGGAAGCTACTATCATATTCAATAGCCTAATCTCCAACAGCCTCATTTGGGCATACAACACTTCTTCTTATACCAGATGGCTCATAGGGTTCCATTTGACTACCTATCTTCTCGAAGTAAAAACTAACTACCACTAAATCCCCATTACAATAAATTATAAGAGTGAAACTTCGAGATCTCATGCGATCATTCAACTTCCAAGCATTTTGATCTTCTTTAATCATCCGTTCAAAAAATATTTACAAGAAATGTCATCTTCAAAATTATTCAAAAGGTGCACTAGGGCACTGATTTGTATCTCCACGCATACTTTTCTAACGATGCTCCTGCATCATACTCCCCTGGACAAAAAATCATGGACTCTTGTCCATGATATCTTGCATTGACTTCCCATTCTTATGGATATTAGCTTCATTTACCCAACTGGAATCTTCTATTGGGTTTCCTTTCCACTTTACCAAATATGCCAAATAATTCTTTCTCCTAGTCTTCTTACTAATCCTCTGATCAATGATCTTCTCCATCTGTGGTTATTCTGATACATGCATATTCTTCTCCCATTGAATCTCTTTCCGATCTTCTGATTCACTTCCCTTTAAGGATACATGTCTAAAATGTTAAATATGGGTGATATACCCACATCCTCTGGCAGCTCTATCTCATAAGAATTGGCACCAAATCTCTTTAGAATCTTGCATGGTCTTATCTTCTTCATCTTCAGTTTGTTATGTGTTCCTCTTGGGAACCTTTCCTTCCTGAGATGTGATAGCAAATTGAAGTTCTATCCTATGATGATCAACTCTATGTTTATACTCTCTGCTACTATTCTCCAATTGCTCCTTGATCTGATTATGAAGCTTTTGCATTTCTACAACAAAGTCTTCTTCTCCAACACTTTTGAATTCACTTTTCTCCAGGTCTCTCAATTCTGATACTCCTATTGGTTTCATTCCGTACACTACCTAGAATGGAATCTTTCTTGTACTTCTGTTCACTGAGTCATTGTATGCAAACTCTGCTTGTGACAAAATTTGATCCCACTAGCTATGATGTTTGGTGACCAAACTCCTTAGAAAATCTCCTAAACTTTGATTTACCACCTCAATATGTCCATCTATTTGAGGGTGATATGTTGAACTAAAATATACTTCTGTCCCCAGCTTCTTCCATAATGTTCTCCAGAAATGACCAACAAATTTAGTGTCCCTATTTGAGACAATACTCTTGGGCAACCCATGAAGTCTCACAGCTTCCTTGAAAAATAAATTTTCAAAATGTGTTGCATCACTAGTCTTCTGGCATGAGATAAAGTGTGCCATATTTGAGAATCTATCAACTACAACAGATATGGAATCACTTACCCTTTGGGTTCTTGGAAATCCCAACACAAAATCGATTCTTATTTAATCCCAAGGCCTATCTAGAATAGGCAATGGCTGATACAATCTAGTGTTTTGTTTCTTTCCTTTTGCATACTGGAAAACCTTACATTTGTTTACACACTTCTTCACCTCTACTCTCATAACTGGCCAATAGTATGAGTTGTTCAACTGTGAAAATGTCTTGTCATGGCTAAAATGTCCTGCTACACCTCCACTATGTTTTTCCTTCAGCATATTTTCTCTCATTGAACACTTGGTATGCACAACTGACAACCTTTAAACAACAATCCATCTTGAATCATATACTATGTCCACTAGCTTTTGTCTCTGATCATAGGATTCGTACATGCTTCATATGCTTCTTTAAAATTTGGATCATTACAATACATATCCTTAAGGCGTTCAAACCCTAAGGTCTTCACTTGGATTTCCTGCAGAATTAAACATCTCCTGCTCAATGAATCAACAACTTTGTTAGCATTACCAGAGATATGTTTAATGACAAAAGTGAAATTTTTCATAAACTCTATCCACTTAGCATGTCTTTTATTTAACTTCTCTTGTCTGGTTATGAATTGTAAAGCCTGATTATCGCTATACAAAAAAAATATTTTGGAACAAGGTAGTGCCTCCATTTCTTCAAGGCTTGAATTATTGCATAAACTTCCTTATCATATGTGGATTACTTCTTCTTAGTGTCATTCAACTTCTCACTGAAATATGCAACATGCTTATTACCTTTGCTCAAGACTGCTCCAATTGCAACTCCACTAGCATCACACCTTACTTGAAATGTATTCCCAAAATTTGGCAAGAATAGAATTGGTTGTTCTGTTATCTTCTCCTTCAATATCTTGAAACTTTTCTCATCCTCTTCTGTCCACTTAAAATACTTGTGCCTCTTCTTCACTGTATCCAATATTGGTGCACAAATTCGATTGAAATTCCTAATGAACTTTCTATAGAAACTTGGTAATCCATGGAAGCTTCTCACCTCAAATATGCTTCTTGGCGATGGCCATTCCTTGATTTCTCTCACCTTTTCCGGATCCATGTTCAATTCATTTGAAGAGATCACAAAATCCAAATAAATGAGTTTTTTCTTCATACAAGAGGACTTCTTCATATTTATCAACAACTTCTCTTGTTGTAGTCTTCTCATCACTAATGTCAGATGTCTCAAATGCTCTTCGTCAGTTTTACTGAAGACCAATATATCATCCATATATACAATCACAAACTTACCAATGAAATCTTTCAATACCTTATTCATCAATCTCATAAAATTACTTGGGGCATTTGTTAAGCCAAATGGAATAACAAGCCACTCATACAACCCTTCATTTGTCTTGAAGGTTGT
>ML777404.1:376536-391402 GCA_009831015.1 Picea engelmannii | reverse complement strand
CAACAAAACATGACATACATCCATGGGAATCACATCACACAAAATCACATCTCTATATCCTCCTATTTTAAATTCAACAAGGCATTGTTTAGTGACCATTACCTGGTGCCCTTTCTGCAACCATGAGACTTTATATGGCTTGGGATGTATAGTTGTCTCCAGCTCCAATTTCTCCACCATCTTTGTGGATACTAAGTTATTAGTGATCCCACTATCAATTATCACTTTGCATACTCTATCCTTAGTCTTGCAAGCAGTCCTCAACAAATTGTTCCCCTGCACTAGATTTTCATCCTCTTACTCTGGTTTGACGAGAACCTTCTTCAACATCAGGGATCTTCCATCTTCTTCACCTTTTGCTTCAACATTCAGCTTCTGCACTTCTGAAATGTGAGCTTCACATCCTTCTTTCATTTTCTCAGGACATTCCCAAGATATGTTCTTATCTTTCCACAAGAAAAACACCTTACCTCTCATCCTCTTCCTTTTCCTCTTCCTCTAGGAAAATAATTTCTTCCACCACTCTGTCTCCCTCGAGAACTTCCTCCTCTTTCTAAGTGACTATGTTTTTTTTTAGTCTCACCCTTGGGCTTCTATGCCTTGTCCTGGACAATTCCCTTACCTCTGTTTGGACTTCTTCCTCTACTTTGCTGGCTCTATTTCCTGGCCAACGTCTCTTCTGCCTTCAGTGCAATCTGATAAGAATCCTCCACTGTCCTTACTGTCATCATGTTGACTTCATCCCGGATTTCATATCTCAGGACATTTATATACCTGACAACTTTTTCATCATCTCTCTCTTTCTGTCCATTCCTGATGTTCAGTCTGTAAAACTCCTCTGTGTATTCTTTCACTGTCATTCCCTTCAGTCTCAGGTTCTACAATTTCTTGAACAAATTTATCTGATAATCCTTGGGTATGAACTTAGCCTTCATCTTGGCTACCATTCTATCCCAACTCTTAATCTTTTACTTACCTTTGGTTCGTCTGTCAGCCTGCAATTCATCCCACCATAGTGTTGCATGTCCTTTTAATATAGTGACAACATGTATCGCCTTCTTATCCTCATCGACATATTCATAGTCAAAATATTTATCCATTGGTCATATCCAATCAAGCAATTCTTCAACGTCTAAGTTTCCTCCATACATCGAGATGTCTATCTTTCCTCTAGCTCCCAATTTGACAACCTCTTTTAGCAAGCATTCCTCGGCAACATCTTCCTGTGTAGCTTCTTCAACCTCTGTTTCTTCTCTTTTTGCATCACTGACGTCTCCAACATCAGGTGCTCTCCTTTTCATTGTCTTCATCACATCCAACCTTGCATGAAGTTCTCTCAATTCTCTTTCTACAACTTGATTTGCTACATGAGGCTCTACATGTCTTCTAGGTGGCATAGTGTTGACCTCTTCTCCACTCACACAGAGTACAATTTGAGCTCTTTAGGCTCTGATACCACTTGATGCATACCCCCCTACTCTCTCTCGAGGTTGTGTGACCTCTCGATCTAGGATCGATCGACTTTGGGAGATGAATCAACTCACAGGTTCGCACTGAAACTCTTCTATTTTCTCCACAGGTCAAAGTCTTACTTCTTGGGTGCAAAATCCCCTTTTCAGGAGTTTCTTAGTACTCGCAGAGTCCTCCACATGACCCTGGTCAAAACCATGGGCTTAAAACTCCATGCCCATACACTTTGGAACTTCGAACTTCAGGTGTTCTTGACACACCTGACTCCAAATCCATCTAACTCTGGACTCGCGAACACACACAGACCAGATCTACGGTCCACACTCCTTTCACAACCAATGACTAAGATTTACTTCGAGACTCCGACTTCAGGAGTTCCAAGTGTTCCAAGTACCTCTTTCCTCCGAAGTGCTCTGTACCCGAAGTTACATATCAAGTGTCACATTCTCTTCTTGATCGATGGTTTTGATCTACTTCGGTACTTTGGCATTCGGGAGTTTTGAAAGATCCAAAATATTTTCTCCCCGAAGTACTTTCCATGTGAAGTTGTGAATCAAGCACCTCACATCCTTCTCCAACAGACGATTCCGATGGATTTTTGCACTTCGGGACTTTTTTACTTCAAGACTTCACTCCTCGTTTTCCCCAAAGTGCTCTATCTTCGAAGTGACGAAGATGACACCATGTGTCCACGCAATCGACGGTCAAGGTTTTAGCTTCTTACCTATTGGAGCTTTTGATGAATTCCGGTCAATGAATCCTCCTTCTCCTTGCTCATTTCTTCGAAGTCTAGGATCTATTGACACGTGTCCCTCTCAAATAGATGGTCACGATTTAATTTGTCAGTTCAGGCTTCGAGAGTTTTGTCTTCACCACTATCAATTTCCTCCAGAGTGCTCTTCTCCTAGAGTACACCGATCTCCACCGTGTGTCCTTCCTCAGATTGACGACCACGAATTACTTCGATAATTCAAGCTTTGGGAGTTTTGGTTTCACCACTCTCATTTTCCTCCAGAGTGCTCTTCTCCCAGAATACATGGATCTCCACCGTGTGTCCTTATGGATCTAATGGCCCATACCTACTCCATTATTCACGAATTCGCAAATTTCACACTCTAATCCTCACAAATATTTTGGATTTCTTACCTCCCAGACTCTCCAATATGCTACCACATATCCTCCTCTAGATCTATGGTCCAGATGGACTTAGGCTTCACAGCTTTGGGAGCTTTGAATCTATCACAAACAAAAACATCGAATACACGAATTCTGAAGGACTCCATAGTTTATCCTCCTCACACCTTCTCGATATATAATGGTTTTCAGTGACCCCGACTTCCTATGAAGGCATATTAACTGTTAATCCTTGAAATTCAACAGATTTCTCTCTTCTGTTGAATCTTCGTCGCTATCTCTCCTCAGCTTGATTCCTCTGAGGGATTTGACCTCCGATGCACTCCTTGTGATCCTAGAATATTTGACAAAGTTTGGACTTAGATATTTCTTCAAAATAAATCTTACTACGCATTCCTTGTGCTTCACAGTCCTAATCTCTCGACACTTAGTTGATTCTTGACTCTGTGTACTCCTTGCAACACTCAGTCTAAGTTTCTCATTATCCCTCTGGAGCTTCTCTGAGTCAAATCTATACTCTGTCGATGCACACCTTGTGGAAAGTATGCACTCCTTGCATCCAAGCTCTCAGAAGAGAAACAATTCAAAATTATCTAATATTCCATAGATTCATACATTCAACAGGGTAACTCATGATTTCACTAGTGTAATTCATGCATGCATGAAAACACAAAATAACAGAGAACAAAATGTAAACATAAATCCTACCATTCACTTAGATAGACAAGAAATAATGACACATGCATTTGGATCAATATTTCTCTATTATATTCTTTCAACATTATCTGAGATACATCAACTAAATACTCAACAACAATAGTACTCAACTAATTGGCAACTACTATCATATTCAACAATCTAATCTCTAGAAGCCTCATTTGGGTATACGACACCTCTACTTATACCAGAGGGCTCCTAGGGTTCCCTCTGACTACCTATATTCTCGAAGTAAAAACTAAATGCCACTTAAGCCTCGTTACATTAAAGTATAAGAGTGAAACTCCAACATATCACTTGATTGTTCAGCTTCCAAGCGTTTTGATCTTCTTTAATGATCAGTTCAAAAATATTTACAGGAAACGCCAACTTCAAAATGATTCAAAAGGCATGCTAGGGAGCTGATTTGTCTCTCCATGTGTACTTTCTTGACGATGCTCCTACATCAGGTTCTCTCTATATCGATAGGTGAACCGAGGAAGAAAGGATGAAAATGCATATACCTTTTCCAAATGCATATGAAAGTATTCATCAAAATTTCTCCCCCCTCACTGTCTCATTATTAATTTGGTCCCAAGGAAACACAATACACCCGAGGCAACAAAATACAAAAACAACCCCACTGTCATCCTCTTCACCAGACATAATTTCATGTGTTCTTCCATTTCTATCCATTCATTCATATTTCTCGCAATAACTTTAGATCTCTACACATCATCCATTACTCAATCAATGAATATGAAAGTTTGGCGGATGCTATGCATAACATCGAATTAATATATGTAAATAATCAATTAAAGGAGAATGATCTAAACCCACCTGTCATTCATACTATGCATTCCAATCCCTCAAGATGGGATTCTCAAGCACATAATATGTTCCATAAGAAGACACAAAAAACACACAAACCTCCATGGGAAACTTTCTACATACTATCCCACCTTATCATTAATCAATCCAAAAGTAAGTACTCTATTTTGTTAATTCCATCACCACTTACTATGAATCGATGATCACAGAATAATTAACCAAACAAATTATAGATTCTCATTGATTACCCAATATAAAATGAAATCAATTATACATAGTTGTACATATCTGTTGACAAGCAAAAATGATTGTCTGTCAAATGGAAGAACAAGTCTGGTACAGGGTTGTCTAAGTAACCCAAGCCGTTTGGTGTAACTTGTTCTAACGGGTTTAATGGATCTGTTAGCCAATCTAAAATCCTAAAATAAAGAGAAATGGATAACCAACTAATGCTAAAAACTATACTGTATATATATACATACTCTGATATAACTATTGTAAATGTATTTAAGCATAAAAAGAAAACATAAAAGTCTCACTTATAGACAACATTTACAGATTGCAAGTTTTAATAGAAACTTACGAAATGAATAAGTTTTTGTAAAAGCAGATAAATAAAGCACAGTGAAATATTTTTTTGTTTTCTTTCTATAAATATAACAAATCTTGAATTAACCAAACTATGAAACACATATGTACAGATAGTTAAAAGTTGTCCTAAACTTTCTGTTTTCATTAATACATAAATGACAGAAATAAAAAAAAAAAACGCAAAAGAGCTAACCTGAAAATAGTTTGTCTGATGTATTCATGCCTTTGTATGAATCAAGAGTATCCAGCAGCCATGCCTACAAGATAAATCGGCAATAGACTTATTCTAAAACTATTTTGAATAAATTCATAAAATGTATTGGCGGCTGAAGTTTAATAACAGAGAAGGGAACACAAATTAAACCCTTTGATCTTATGATCGCAAATGATTACAGTAAGATAAATCTGAGTGTAACGTATTTCATTTCATTATTCAACTAAAAATCAAAGATAAATCCTATCATTCAAATTGAAGAGATGATCACAGTGTCAACATCTAGAACATCAAATTATGGACGATATTTATAACATGAGTATCCTGGAATATAACAGATCATTGAGTCTAAATCTACAAGACATATTAATATACCAGGATTAAATAAAACAAAACATCAATGAAACACCATTCACAAAAGGCTAAAGCCAAAATGTTGTGCGTTGTTTCATTTACTCTTGAAATCATTCGTACATCTTTTGCTCCATGCCAAGATGCCTTTCATTTACAAAATAGAGAGTAATTAAAGAGTATTTTTGAAATCTAAACTTCCTATCTTCTAATATAGGATCAAATATCATAAGATCAAAGAATTACAAATATAGAGGGCGTATAGCCACTCATGATCAAACTATATCTTCAAAAATTTATGAAAGTTTTTTCCTATATACAAAATAAACCAAAGGAGATACTAATCAACTAGATTGAACATGTTCCATCCCATAAGATCAACATCAGATATACCATGTCCTGAAAAATGAAATAGGAACAAGTTAGATATTTTATTAACAAATAATTACTAAATTTTATATGAAAATGACCAGTCTTATATTGGTAAAAGAAGTCTAATCTTAACTAATCTGATTTAAAAAACAACATGACTATAATAAGAGGGAAAAAATCATTTTACCATTTAACCAAAACCTGGATCAAGATATCTCAACATTGATTATGGCCTTTACACTGTCTGCATTCTTTATCACAATGTTGCATGTCTTCTTAAGACGCTTGGTTTGTCTCTATTCAATTGCTTTGAGTTCACAATTTTCTTTTATGAGTAATTCATTATGGTTGGTGAGAGCTTTAATTCTTGCTTGTAGAATAATGATCTCATTATAGTAACGTTCAATCCAATGCAAGAAAACCTCGCAATGCACAGAAGGAGAAATATGTTAATGGAGTGTATAGTTGGGTGTAAGAACATCAACACTACCTATTACCGGCCCTTGACTGAGATTAATACCAGTAAACCCTTTGCTATCCGTGAGACATGGTGGGATATTGTTAACATAGTCGTATGGATGATTAGGATCCGACTTATGACAATGTGGATCTTCTTCCATGAGAAAATCCTCGATTTCAGGATCTGAATCCTCATTGATCTCGATTGTATTGATCGAGCTCAAATGAGGCTTAGATCAATTACGTAGACTTCTCGAAATGAGTCGAGAAACCCTTTTATTTCAGAACCCTAACACTGCTTGCTTTTGTTTTGATTGTTTGCAAGGGTATTTACTGTCAGAGTTTACAGTAGGTTTAGGGCTGAAAATTAATTCACGCACAAGGGTTTCTATAAACTCAAAACCAACATCCTGTGTCCCAGGTGAAAAATGTCTGGGTATTTCCTCGTCACGAGGTTTATCGTCCAAAAATTATGGCTTGCCACTTGAGAAATCAAAACATTTTTCTATCATGGGCTTATCCAACAAAGGGTTTTCTATAGGAATCGTTGTAATAAAACTGTTTCAGGATAAGAACCTATCCCAATCATCACCCAGGGTTGTCAAACAATGAACCAACAACATTTTAATCAGGCCATTGTGAAAGAGGCTAGAGTCGAGGCTCTTCTTCTTGTATCTTTTTGACATCTTGTACAGACTCCTTAGTAAATAAAATGAAACATTCAGATGGAAACCTATAAAGTGCATAAGAAACCACACATGATAAAGAAAAACTGGGCCATAACGGCCTTCACAAGTTACAAACTGCTTAAGAATCGATAATAAACCATGCCATCTAACCTTAAGCAGAGAAACAAGAATACCTTTCTCACAATAATCAATCTTTCTGGAGGTCATGAAAAGACTCCATGGAACTTCGTCGATTTTCAAGTTCTTAAACCACTTCTGACCGAGGGATGGGAGCCCTGTGGCTTCGCTGATAAACCCTTTAGTCACCTCCAACTAAATGTATCCAACTTTCACCCTATATCGATCAAATGTTTGGGCAAATTCCTTAGCTGCGCGAAGGTTATACCCATCAAAACTCTTAATGAAAGTATCCCAGCCCTTTTTTTCAAATCCTCGACAGCATCATCAAGTGACAGTAACACTTGATATCCATTTAACTCTATTCAAACAACAGGGGCCATTAAGAAAATAACCAGGCTGTAATAGGGGTGACTCAAACTAACTATGGGTTTAGATGGCAACAGCAGGAGAAACAAAACTGAGCGAATAGAATGGGAAAAAAACAAGCAAGGCCCCTGTGTGATCATAGTATAAACATCATGGTTTCCAATCATGAAGTTCAAGCACTCATGGTAATTAAAGATTTTAGTACAGAGCATAACACAAAACCTTAACTCGTAATGAAAGGCCTGTCAATTCAATCTGACAGAAAAAGGTAAAGTACAGGATATGATGTTTGCACATTATTTCCCATGTCATGCAATGACTATGGTCAATTTGCAAAGGGTTCAAATAGATATGTTTACAAATCAGAATACAAATCAACTCTTGGTATTATATCGATATTCAAACAAACTCAAAAAGGAAAATCATTCCAGTATTAAATATGAAGTAGATGTAAGTCACAATGAACCTTTAAAAACATGTTTTGAATAGGGATATAATATGAAATCAAGCTTGATTCACGCTTTCAGTCATGAATCAAGCATGAAAACACAAAATAAAAAAGAATAATCAAACATCTTTTATAATACAATAATCACCCCCAAATAGTAATATTTACAGGATGAGGTGTAGGAAGCTACAGGAAGTGTCGTTTGTCATTCAAAATAGCAAAAACATGTAGGGCTGCCAATAGTGGTGAATTGCTGGGAGAAGCAGTTATCTCTGCATCACCAACGATTCCATGTTAGGACTGATTAGAATGATTAAAGATTAAGGAATAGTGGAAAGGAAATCAAGCATTCCAATCAAATTTTAAAAAACACCACACCGTCCAACTTCAAATGTCTTTCTGTTCAAATGAAATCCGGTGACAAGTTTTAATTACAAGAGTAATGATTTTCAAGCCAATGACTCTCCTACTCTTGACAGGGGCGTTGTTTCTAGCAAACATCCATAGCCTTGGCAGGGATGTCAATTAACCCACTCTGACACCTCTACCCTGTCCAAGAATTGTCAATTCAAAATAAAGGGCATTTTACAATTAATATCAAAACTTATACCTGATAATTTTCTTGAACCCGACATTGCTTTGCTGCCAATAGGCCTATTCAGTACCCCGAAGAAATTGTCTTGGCATCATGTATGTATTTACCTGCTACCTGCAGACCTATTCAGTATCTCAACGGGTTTACAGACACTTCCCACAACTCTCTAGAAATTATTTACAATTTGACATAAATTTAATGATCTTCAGAAGATAGGGGTGATGCTGAAAATTTCAGCTTTCATAATACTTGATATTTTCCATCCTTAATTTTTCGCTTGATAACCTTCATTATGATCTGAAATTATTTTTCTGATAAGAATGACTTTTCAAGGACATGAAATCATACTTGAGTTTTTTTCTTTAAAAATAGGGACAGTGTAAATAACTTTAATGATGATCATGTCTCCTCATGATTAGAATGTGAAATCAATAAACCTACTTCGAACTTAAAGTTTCTTTAGCTAGGCTGTGTTTCGTAAATTTACAACATTGATGCTCTGAAAAAAACCTTGACTATTACTTCATGATGAGGCATTATGGTTTCCCTTCATGAACTAAAAGGTGATACAGACATAAGTTTATTCTGAATACAAAAAAATCAAGTAAAATGAAAAGAACCAAAATAAAAAAACAAAAACAAAAAGAAAACTTAAACAAAGAAAAATATGTACAAAGGTGGATCTGGAAACATCAGGAAAAATACCTTTTGAGAGCTTGGCCATTCACTGGGAAGGTGTCTGACTATCCCTCCAAATTGTGTAGATGAAAAGAGATGGGACCTAGTTTTTTAGCGATTACGAATGGCCCCAACCGCAGGTTCTAGAACTTGGTGTGGTCCCCTTTTCCTTCATGAGGTTTTTACTATTTAAGAACCAAATCTCCTACCTCAAATTTTCTATCTAAAGAAGAGTTTGAATCAAACCATCTTTTTACACTCTGTTGATGTTTATCCAGCTTCTTCTTTGCTTGTGCTCTCACTTCCTCTAGTTTTAATAAGGCATTAATTTGATTTTCAAGAGGAGGACATTCCTCTTCTTGAACTTTCTGCGATAATTGTAGAGAGGGAAGAAGAACATGTGGAGGGAGAATTGATTCTCTTCTATAGACAAGAAAGAAAGGGGAATTTCCACAAGAGGTTTTTGGTGTCACCCTATCATCCCAAAGTGCATTAAATAATGAGTTGTGCCAGTTCTTGTGATTTTAAGAAACTATCCTCTTGATGATCTTGATCAAATTTTTGTACGTTGATTCTGCTAGACCATTTCCTTGGGGCTAGTAACTGGCAAAATATTTCAGTTTGATCCCTTTTTCCAAGGTGAAAACATTTATATCGAGGGATGAAAATTAAGAAGTGATATCAAAGACCAAACATTCGGGAACGTCGAACCTAGTAATTATATTTGAATTAAGGAAATATACTACCTGATTCGTGTTTACCACTTTTAAAGGTGCAGCTTCGGACCATCTAGTAAAATAATCTATTGGTGTAATGATGTACTTATGCTGTTATGAAGAAGCAAGTTTAATTGGCCCTATTATGTCAAGACCCCACTGCTAGAAAGGTGAGTCTAGAGTAACAGACTGCAAAGGGAAAGCTGCCTTTTTCACATGTCCAGCAGCCTTTTGGAAAATTATGCACTTATGACACAACACATGGGCATATTTAAATAACATGGGCCAATAGTACCCAGATATTAACACTTTGTGAGAAGTGGTGTCTCCACCGAAGTGTCCACCAGCCTCACCTGCATGAAGTTTAGATAGTACTTTTTCCGCTTCATCCTTTTCCAAACAACGCATGAGAACAATATCAAAATTCTTTCGGAATAACACATCATTTGTCAAATGGAAAGATGCAAATTTTAGTCTTAGCGTTCTTCTCTTTTTTGGATCAATATAGCGAGGAGTAGATCCATGTGTTAAATGAAACTTAATATCATCAAACCAAGAATTAGTGACAACTTGTGTACAGCTAATTTTTTTTTCATCATGTTGGTTTACAGTTAAGGTACTAATTTGACTTTCTTGTTCTTTTACTGAATCAACAACTAGTTTACATAGGCCTTGACCTCTAACAATTTGTGCAGGAGTTATTTCAAGGTCATATTCTTGTAACAACGTCATCCAGTTTGCCCATTTTTCACCCAATTATTTTTGTACTAACAAGTTTCTAACATCAGGATAAGGAACAATGACTTTAGTTCTGGATTTCAACAAATATTATCAGAAGTGTTTCACTACTTTAAAAACAACATATGCTTGTTGATCTGCAGGCTGGTAATTCAGCTCTGCCCCTTTGAAAGTTGATTTCATTGTTTTCAACGTTCTTTTGGGTTAACACAACATCATAAGATCGGTTGGAGGCAAAAGTGTAAAGAGTGAAATCTTGCGAGAAGTCGATACTCATTAAGGAATGAGCTTCTATTATGGATTTTCTAATGGAATCAAAAGCTTGGCTTTCCTATGGTCCCAAAAAATGTTGAGCATCCTTTTTAATTAAGTTATGTAATGGTCTTACCATTTCTGAAAAACTTGGGACAAACCTTCTGACAAAATTAATCTTGCCTAAGAATCACTAGTACATCTGACAAAATTTGTGACGGTTTTTCATTGCTATCGCCACACTTATCCGTCGCAATTTCCACAAAAGCCAAGACTTTTTTTCGTCACTATATACAAGAACCAAGTGTTCATGGAAACAATGATGAAATTATCTCACCACGTGTCATCGTCATCAAGATAGGTTAAGCTTATGCATCATCGCAATTACGACAAAACTTCGTGACAATTACGACGAACAAACGTGGCAATGTAAAAACATTTGTGGAACGTTGCGACGAAAAGGTGTTGCAATAGCAATGGAAAATTATGCCAACACAAAAAATTACGACGCAGATGTTTTATGTGCGACGCAAATCTGTGACAAATTGTGACGAACTTTCGTCGCTATTGCGACAGTTGTTCAAAATAAAAAATTGTCTTCCGACGAACTATCGTTGATATTGCGATGCGTCCTTTAAGTTTAAAAAAAAAATACACGAGATATGTAATATGGTATACCATATTACATTGTAATATGGTATACCATATTACACCATATTACATTGTAATATGGTATACCATATTACAATGTAATATGGTAATGCCATATTACAATGTAATATGAGATTACCATATTACATTGTAAGATGGTAATGTCATATTACAATGTAATATGGTAATGCCATATTACATTGTAATATGTTAATGCCATATTACATTGTAATATGGTAATTCCATATTACAATGTAATATGGTAATGCCATATAACAATGTAATATGGTAATGCCATATTACATTGTAATATGTTAATGCCATATTACAATGTAATATGGTAATTCCATATTACAATGTAATATGGTAATGCCATATTACAATGTAATATGGGATTACCATATTACATTGTAATATGGTAATGCCATATTACAATGTCTCTACTTTCTCAACAAGATGCAAGAATTTCTTTTTAAAAACAACTTAGGATAGTGATTTGTTCTAAGTGGGATGGTGACCTTGGCTTTCAACAAGATAGGAAGTAATTCAATGATGACAAGTGTAGCAGGTGTGCAGGTCCACTAGTGTATGGATATTATTTGCTAAGTGGCAGAGTTGAACTTCCTCTTCCATAATAGATGGCTCATATAGCTTGAGATGATTGACATAAATGATATTATGGATATCTAGCAAGGAAGGGAAATAGTAATATGGTAATGTAAATAGTAATGTAAAAACATTTGTGGAACGTTGCGATGAAAAGGTGTTGCAATAGCAATGGAAAATCATGCCAACACAAAAAATTACGATGCAGATGTTTTATGTGCGACGCAAATCTGTGACAAATTGCGACGAACTTTCGTCGCTATTGTGACGGTTGTTCAAAATAAAAAATTGTCTTCCGATGAACTATCGTTGATATTGCGATGCGTCCTTTAAGTTTAAAAAAAAAAATACACGAGATATGTAATATGGTATACCATATTACACCATATTACATTGTAATATGGTATACCATATTACAATGTAATATGGTAATGCCATATTACAATGTAATATGGGATTACCATATTACATTGTAAGATGATAATGTCATATTACAATGTAATATGGTAATGCCATATTACATTGTAATATGTTAATGCCATATTACATTGTAATATGGTAATTCCATATAACAATGTAATATGGTAATGCCATATAACAATGTAATATGGTAATGCCATAATACAATGTAATATGGTAATTCCATATTACAATGTAATATGGTAATGCCATATTACAATGTAATATGGGATTACCATATTACATTGTAATATGGTAATGCCATATTACAATGTCTCTACTTTCTCAACAAGATGCAAGAATTTCTTTTTAAAAACAACTTAGGATAGTGATTTGTTCTAAGTGGGATGGTGACCTTGGCATTCAACAAGATAGGAAGTAATTCAATGATGACAAGTGTAGCAGGTGTGCAGGTCCACTAGTGTATGGATATTATTTTCTAAGTGGCAGAGTTGAACTTCCTCTTCCAGAATAGATGGCTCATATAGCTTGAGATGATTGACATAAATGATATTATGGATATCTAGAAAGGAAGGGAAATAGTAATGACAACCATTGTCATTAATATATTGAAGAACAATATAGGGACAATAGCAAATAGGCTTGAGTTTTTTATGATGCTACCCCTTAAAACATTGCTTTTCCATATACAGCCAAAGTCAATCACCAATTTGAAACTAGACACAACCTTGATGGTGATCCTAGAGGGATTTATAATGATCTAGGGAGGATTGAAGGGCATTAGTAACCAAAGAATGAATTCTAGATAATTTATGAACATATGAGATTCTATACATTTTACCTCGCCTTATAGGAACTTCTATCCATAAGATGTGAATAATAGCAAGATGCAAAGAATGAGAAATGCAAGAAATTATATAGGGGTAATATGAGGGTCTTTGCAATGGAACAATAACTAGAACATGTAACTATAACTAGAACATGTAAGTAAACCATGAGTGAGTCTAACAATAATAATATCTCAACTATAAAATCATTGATAAGATTAAGAGTGACAACGAGATACTTGCACTTATTTATACGTGAGGTAGGATGGTGTAGAAACATGTTTAGCTAGATACCTACATCACAGAGGTTGGCATCTTACCACAAGTGAGGTAGGATTAGCAACATGATCTCTTATGGAAAGGATGGAGGATAGATGAAAAGGTAAAGATAGGAGGTTGTGGTGTTATGGTAGTTCTAACAAAGGAAATAGAAATAAGTTGATGACACTGGCATGACATTGGAAAAAGGTGTGAGTTGACATAAACCGACTAAGAGTGAACATGAGAGAGAGAGGAAACACACTCTAATATAGGGTTATGAAAAGAATAAATGTAACATATGGAAACTTGGAGTTAAGGTGAGTGTAACAAATGACATTCATTGTTATAGGATTTATGTAGTCATTAAGGTGCCATACACTAGTCAAGGACATAGCATGAGTCCTCTGTGACATACGATAATCTGGAGAGTGTGATAATAATAAGGATCATAAACTAGTAATATAGAGTCATCAAAATCACAAAAACAACACATGATAGCCTAGATTTAGTGCAAGAATGAGAGGTGGCACACATCAATGGGGTATTTTATGCAAGCATAGGAGGAGACATGCATCAACATCATTTCAATGCAAGCATAGTGGTGAAATATACCAATGGTACCAGTGGAGGAGAGAGGATCAAAGGAAGATATGATGTCACCATTGGGAGGGGATCCATAGTTGCAAGCTATGGAATGTGACCATTAAGGGGGACATCTTGGAAAACTGACCAAAGAAGTGATAGTTGATCCTAACTAGGTAGAGGTTATCTCAAGTAGGGTCTTTCTTGATATAATGAACTATAAGGGGACCCATCAATATTATGACCAAATAAAAATGTAGAAAAAGGGGTGTAAGGAAGAAAAACTAGGGAGGAGAGGCAATACTTTCCCCAAGAATTTGAAGGACTATGAAAAGAGGAAGAGTGTGTACGAGAGCATGGAACACTAGGAGAGGAACAATACAAGGGGAGAACTAGGTAATATTGGTTGCTACCAGGTAAGAAGTGGCTAGAGTTGATAATGGGAAGTCTAAGCTAGACCAAAAAAATTCCCAATAGGAACAAGGCTTCATTCAACTTGATAAAAGTGTGTTAAGACATGGGACCTTTTTAATGTTAGCAAATGTTAATTTTGACAACTAATAGAAAGATAAGGATAAGAGAAGGCATAGAAGAACAAGGGGCTACCTCATTGTTGTATCTAGTGAGAGGACAAGGGCAAGAAATTATGGAAGTATGTATAATAGATCATATATGCATTTTGTTAATTATTGTGTGCTAGAAAAAAAAATATTGAGTTAAAAATCATTGGGGAGGTTTGGGATTTAGAATGAGAATAGCAGAGTGAGAGTGCACCCAAGTGGAAGGATGAAAATGTATT
>ML777404.1:350352-365859 GCA_009831015.1 Picea engelmannii | reverse complement strand
GAGTGGTAGCTCAACCGTGGAGGCGAGCTGAGACGCTAGTCTATCTCTGGTTCTTGTGTGGCCCCTTTGCGGCTCGGGGGGCTAAGGGGGAAGCAGAGTACCCCTAGCGTTTGGCTGGGAGGTACCGGTGAGCTTTCTTTGGTTGGAAAGCAGAATCGGCACGGAGCGAGAGAAGCGGCACTTTACTTCTGGTATGAACTTTGCTTCTGGTAGAGTAAACTGTCTAGTATTTCCTTATGCGGTTATGATGCATTATATTAAGATTTGCTAGAGCTATGGTGTTTCATTTTCGTATGCTACGGCAATTTGCTCTGGAATTTTTCTGAATCTTCCATCAATGTATTCTGATAATGGTCTGAATTTGCTATCTCTACATTCCGAAAATTTTCTTAATTAGTTATCCTTGCATGTGGAAAGTTATCTGAGATGGGCATTGTTCGTAATTCTGGGACTGGTCTGAAATTGTCCTCATAGTGGTCGGAAAATAATCATACTCCGCTTGTGTGTTGTTATGGGACATTTTGTTTCACAACTGTGTTTGGCGTTTGTGCAACTGTTATTGGGCGTCTTTTTGTTGTGGTATGGGGCGTTTTTATATTTAGCGGGCCATTTTTGGTTTGGGGTGGTTTGTTTACTTACAGTGGGTAATTGTTATACCCTGCGTTTTATTTTGACAGTGGGGCAGTTGAATGCTTCCTGTTTTGTTTAGTGACCCAAGGGGTTCGGACCCTTCTGGCGATTCGATCGCTTTTGTTCTGCTTATTGAACAAAAAGGTTTTAAAATCGACTGGGCATTTCATTTCCTTTATTGCTGCCCGATCTCACTGAGGAAATGCCTTTCCGATCCTGTAATTTCGATGGGCATATCGTTTTCCTGTGTGGCGTGCCTGTAAAGTCGTGTTTCAATCCGTTTTTGATGTTGAGTGCCTGTGAAAGTGTGTTGCATTTCATTGATTAATGCACTCTGTACAAACGTATTTCAATTTGTTTTTGGGTGATCGCACTCTGTACAATCGTTTTTTTTTTTATTTGCATTTCAAACGTATTTCAAGTCGTATTGCAAATTGTTGATGGATGTGTGCCTATATGAGAGTGGTGCCCTTCGTTCTGCATCAGTGTCGCGTTTTGTGCTGAGTGTCTTGACATCTGTCCCTGATTTCGAATCTCACTTCTGAAAAAGTCTGGTTCTCCTCCCCAAATCATGACTGTCTTTTCTCTTTAAAAGAAGACCTTGAACTTCGGATACTCCAACGATGATGGCGGACTGTGTTGTAACTTGACTGGTGTCACTGCACCGTGAGATAAACGAAAAGGAGGGTTCTGGTCGCAGCTGTCTTCATTTTAATTTTCTTTTATTAGAACCGATCTTCATAATTCTGGGCAACTATGATTTTCCATTGAAGTTGGACTGGTAATACAGCTTTCTGGCATGTTGTTAAAGGACCAATTCCGTTTCATCGCTCCCTGTTATGCTAAAATGAAACGAGAGATTAAGGCCCAATGCACATGACAGTAACTAGCTGATGTAGTGCGTGAGAGTTGGGCTGGAGCTCTTGTTTTAAACAAAAATAAATAATTTTTTATGTAAGATTTAATGCTTCTAAATTTAGCTGCAGTGTTCGATAATTTCATGATGATAATATGCAGGGTAGTTGTACATGAGGATGTAATCGTGCTTGTGAGGAAGGTCATTAAAATGTTAAATTCGTTATATTATCGTAATGGTAATGTAAGGGAAATGGTATTGCTGTTATTTAATAAATGTTCGTGTCGCCAGTAATATAACAGTGATGAGGTGAATTTTTACATTGTCATTTTAATATGGCTACTTTTCAATGTCAACATTTTTATTGTTATTATTAGGGTACCTTCTAATTTTGTTATTTTAGTATGATCGATTTAATATCATTGGTTACTATTCCATTTATGAGGATTCGCTTTATTATATGTCATTGTAAAGCACGGTCTGGTATTGGTACAGAAGAATATGGTCACTACTGCAGAGTTTTCCTTCTCTGGTAAATGAAACCCGAACCTGTAGGGCCCTTGCATTTAAATGCAGTACCGTTTAATAGGAAAAGATGTGGCTACTTTACTGGTCTTGATCAGGGTAGTTTCCAGTTGTTAGCTTTAATCCTGAAATGAAAAACTCCTTATTCTAATCGAATTTGGAACGTAAAGGCAATAATACGATCGGGTAATGGAATTGGCACCTTGGTGTCATTATTATAGCAAAAAAAAATACCCTCTTACCTCTAGTTAAATAATTGAAATGTGAAGGTGATGATAGGGAAAGGTTATGGTATAATTAATTGAAGGTTGGTTTATTTTATGGTAAGTTAGGAAATTTTATTATAACGAACAAAATAAGAATATGAATTTAGGGTGAGTGACATGATAAGTAATGTCAGTTGAGTTACAATGTTAGTCTGTCTCCCATAAGTTTAGTTTTTTGGGTAATCGTCGATGTTATAATTGCAACAACTCATAATGAAGCCCTTGTTATTCTTAGTTACAATGCTAGTAAGTTTCCCCATTTGAATTTAATCAATTTGTTAATCCACGATGATTTTACTTATAAAGTCTGGTAATGAAAGCTAGTACTAGTTTAGTTCCACTGCTATTATTGTAAAAGTAATCACATGGATTATTAGTAGACAGGCTCCTGGTAGCTCCCTTGTTATTAATCAAGAGAAGGTAATGCCATAATTATTCTAAATGCAATGCTATTTGTTACAGAAGGCGATGATAGGGTCATGGCTATGGCGATGTTATGGTAAATAAATTAATGCACATTTTAGGACTAGGGGGGGGATCTCGTTGTTTAGTGGAAAACAATTGGAGTATTCGGGTCTGTAATTAATGTCTTGGAATCTCAACAATGTTGGTCGATGTCGGAGTCCATCGGATTGCGTCTTTCCAGGAGGTCCTGGTTGTCTGTTGATTTGGTTGTACTTGGTGGTCTTGCATTGCTTGGTCTGCTAAGGTCGGGCGGGATGTAGAAACCTCCATTGTTCCTCAGAACAGTCGCCAGCCCTGAGACCTTAAATGGTTAAAATCGATGGGAACCTGGGCTTGAGCATTGATTATGTGTCTTGGAGGTCCTAACCTTGCAAGGTAGGATGGGCGGGTGGTCAGTCTTACTTTTGTTGTGGTTGCGTCTTGTTGGTCATCGAGTGGTGATGTAGAGTCAAGTGTGTTGTTACTTCTACACGCGCGCACACACCTTAAACACACAAAAAAAGTTTTCACCTATCACTAGAATGGAAGTCGTAATGAGGCGGTTCGTTAGATATGGTATCAGAGCGAGCTTCGACCCGCGACTTGGGATTCGCTACGGGTTCCGTTGACATGATTATGTTGATTATGCGGTTGCTGATCGAGTTGATTGTTGTGTGAAGGTAATCATGGTTAGAGGACGTCGCGGAGGCAGATGACGGGGTTCTAGGGGAGGAGGCGCGACGCCTCCAGTAGCATCCATGTCGGAGGGGTCTAACCCCTAGGGAGGCCAACAGGTCCTTGGGTAGGAGTAGATCGCATTTGCCGAGGTTGTGGTGATGATGAGATCTTTCCAGTGCATGTCCGAGGCACTGATCAGCAGAATGGATATAGAGGAGGCCAGGGTGCCGGCACCTACTGAGGTTCCGCCGCGCGCACCGGCTGTTACAGGTAGCATTCACCGTGAACTCGAGAAGGTGAATTTTTCCGAGTTCTTTGGTGCCTCGGATGGTGCAGCCGCTGAGGCATGGTTGGAGAATATGGCGATGTGCTTCGCACTTTGCGATTATACCTCCAACATGAAGGTCTGCATGGTGGTATTTCAACTAAAGGGGAGCGCTCTTCTATGGTGGAAGACGCTCCTACCGCAGCTGAACATGGCCGTCGAAGACGTGTCATGGGAACTGTTCAAGGAACGGTTCCGGGAGAGGTATATTTCAGAGGAATTCATTGAGCGTCAGCTCAATGAGTTCAACACATTACGACAGGGAGGTCGTATAGTGCCCGAGTACGAGGCACGTTTTATGGAGCTGCTCCGGTATGCTCCACATCTGAACACTGAGAAGCTCAAGGTCAACAGGTTCGTGTTTGGCCTTAATGACAGCCTGTGTGCAAAGGTTAGGATTTTGATGCCTCAAACCTTGCACGACACTATCCAAAAGGCCCTCATAGCAGAGGAGGAGCTTATTAGTGGGGGTCAGACCAGGACTCCAGCGAGACCTGCAGGGCAGGGTTCATCTGGTACGTCGTAGCAGCAGATGCCAGCGAGACACACGTCGGGGTATCGTGGCTTCTGGAGGGGATCCGCTTTTACTACCCCATGACAACCGCCGCCTCAGCAACGGACACCTTACCGAGGACCACAGCAGCAGCAACAGCGTCACCTGCAGCAACAGCAGTTTAGGCCTATTCAGCAGAACAGACCAGGTTTCCAGGCCAATGGGCTGTCATCTTCTACTTCGGGTACCAGGACCTCTGGGCCAAATAAGGGGTGTTGGACGTGTGGGGAGCCACACTACCAGCACGACTGTCCTATGGAGAGGACCAGGGCGTCTGGATCAGCCGAACCTACTACAGTGGGAGATATGGGCAAGGCCCATCGGATTCATGCAGCGGTGAATAACTGCCAGGCAGAGCACCAGTCGACAGTGCTCGAGACGACAAGTACTATTGCTGACCAGACCCTTAGTATTTTGATAGACCTAGGTGCTACTGAGAGTTTCATTTCTGGTGCAATGCTAAAAAGGATTAAGGTTAAGTTAGTCGAACAGGATGAGTTTAGCTTCATGGAGATGGCTTCGGGAGCCAAACAGAAGGTCAGAGGAAAGGTTACAGGCTGTGCCCTTAACCTGGGAGAGTTTGTCACGAGGGTCAATGTGTACGTCACGATCTTAGGATCTTATGACGTCGTGATCGGCATGGATTGGTTGGAATCGCATGAGGCGATACTCAACTGTAAGACGAAATGGTTGAGCTTAGTCGATGATGAAGGATAGAGACATGTGATAGTAGGACAGAACCAGGGAGTATCCCTGAGGTTCGTCTCTTCCTTACAGTTACGGAAGAGTATGCGCAAGGGGTGCAAGCTTTATGCGATCCTTGCACTCAATGAAAAGGGAGTAGCAGAAGGTCTAGAACACCTTCTGGTGGTGAAGGAGTTTGCGGACATATTTCTAGAGGAGTTGTCTGGGATGTCGCCAAAAAGAGAATTGGAGTTTACTATAGACCTGAAACCGGGGACTGAACCGATAGCGAGAACGCCTTATCGGATGTCGACCCCGGAGTTGCAAGAGTTAAAAATGCAACTGAAGGAGTTGCTAGACTTGGGACTGATACGTCCTAGTGTGTCACTGTGGGGTGCACCCATTATTTTTATTCAGAAAAAGGACAGATCATGGAGGCTTTGCATTGACTATCGTCAACTGAACAAGGCTACGATCAAGAATCAGTACCCCTTACCAAGAATTGATGATCTGTTCGATCAAATGAAGGGTGCGACGGTGTTCTCCAAGATCGATTTGCGATCAGGGTATCACCAGTTACGGATCAAGGAGAATGACATCCCTAAGACCGCTTTTAAGACGAGATTTGGACATTATGAATTTACTATTTTACCGTTTGGACTAACAAATGCCCCAGGGGTATTTATGAGCTTGATGAACGGGGTGTTCCGTGAGTACTTGGAAAAGTTTGTCCAAGTATTCATTGATGATATTTTGATCTTGGTGCAAATCCGCAACCCTCACGGTCGGACCCTACTCTCACCAGGACCTTCTTCCACCACGGGCCCGAAGAGTCTAAGCTCTTCCAACTCCCGTCGGGAGTCTTGAGTGACCCATAGTAACTCCTTCGGTGATCTCCCCTTCGGAAATCGGGGTATCGTGAGTCGGGAATTCATGGTTCATGTGATCACCATTCACATGCAAAACAAAACCCCGATCCCCGATGGTCAACGGGTCAACTCTTTCAGATTTCGGGAATTTCCCTATCGGGAAATCGGTCGATATGAAATCGTGATTCACTTACACTATGAATCCCCGAACCCCGAACTCCGATATGCCGATATGCGATGGCACGTGTGGATTCGACACCTCCACCTCTTCCTTCTATCAGGACTTTGATCCCCAATATGCCGATGTGCTTCCACCTGTACTCCACTAGCAACCGCGGTCCCACATGCCACATCACTTTGGGATTTCGCGGATCACGAATCCGCGATGCAAGAATTCCTTGACGTCGAGAACCCCGATTCTCCGAATCTCAATTCCCCGAACCCTGACTCCAAGGGATCCTTTGACGCGTGTCCCACAAATCGATGGTTGTGATTATATTGAGGAATCGTAGGTCGCGATTTCACCGGTCGCAATTCTTTTTCCTCGCAAAACCCCGAATCCCAACTCCTCAGGATCTTGCGCCACGTGTCCCCGTTCTGATCGACGACTCCCATTGATTCAGGGAATCGCAACTCACGATTTCACGAGGTAAAAAACTCTTACCTCGCGAAACGCCGAATCCTGAACTCCGATGGGCTTTGTCCTGAACTCCGATATGATGGGATCTAGTGCCACCTGTCCTTTGATGATTGACGACTCTGATCAATTCGAGGAATCGCAACTCGCGATTCCAAAGAGTATGAAACTCTTTCTCCCACAAACCCCGATATACCGATACGCGACGGCTCTTGGTTCCTCTTGCTGCTATAGGTTTAACTCCCGCACAACTTCACCACAATCCAACGATCCTCAGGATTTCGCGATTCTCTGAAGCGAATCTTGTCCGTTGATCCACCTCCTTGGAGAATTCTCCTGCTCCAAAGCTTCTCTCGGTTCGAGCTTCTCCTAGGTCTGTTCCCAAAGTCTTCACCACGGAACTATCCCTCCTAAACTTAGAGTTCTCCAATTCCTCCAGAGACTCCTCGCGTACACTTTTTGTGTTTGACCTCAACGACTCTTGGAATGTTGGGTCTCTCAGACTCTGTGCACTCTCTGTAATAGGAGTCCCTGTCAACCCGTACTCAGACTCAATTCTGAGACTTCAACCCTGGCCTGCACCTCTCCTGCATGGCTCTAAGAACCCAATGTAATTCCTGGTAAACGAGAATGAGAGTTTAACCATGAGCCCCTCAATGCACTCTATGCGGAGTCTTCTGGCTCAGACAGAGAAACAATTTAAACTATTTCCCTTCTTTTCCCCACAGATGGAGAATACGATGCCCCTGGCAGTCTTCCAACTCAAGCAACCTATTGCTGAGTGCTCTGGGTATTCAGTAACCCAGTGAAATCTCCCTCAGTGGATGCTTCCTGACAAATGATAGAACTAGAAGAGTTCCTTCCTCCTACGCTATCTGCACACTCCCGCAACGTCCTCCTGGCGGAGTATTCCTATCACAAACCATCCAACAGTTACACTTTCACCTTGTGCTTACCCACTTTGCTCGACGTCCTCTAGACAGAGCTCCTCAGAACCCTTAACAGAATTCTGGTCCTTCAGAACTCACCACAGAGTTCTTTCCTTATATACGCTCGATACCCTCTTGGTAGATCTCCTACAGAATTCCTCAGAGATCCTATCCACAACAGTGTCTCAGCTACACTGCCATGACTATTGAGGTGTTCAGTAACCCCAAAAGTCTTCCTTCTGTATGAGTTGTTGACTTCAAGGCTGGTGCTCTCAACACATCTTTGTCTGACTCCTCACGAGTTCAGAAGTGCCTCCTCAGTGAACTGGTATTCAGAGTCTCAACACTCTGTCACGCCCTCATGGCATGAAACCTCAAAGACCTCTCAAACCTGAAATCAAACATACTCCCTGCAAATGCATAATAACAGCATAAGGAAAACACTTACAGGCACACACATAAACAGAATGTCATGCAAGAAAAACTGCTCTCTGTTCATATATTAACAATTGGCAAATGCCTGTATTTTTTTTTTTTACAAGGTGTTTTCCCGAGCTCTCTCCCGGTTCTACATGCATTCCCTCTACATGTACTTGCTCTCCTCAAAATGAGATCTCTCTAACTCTTTTACCTAAGGTGCTCTTAGCGCTTCCCTCCAGGATTTACCTACTTTAATTAATTTACAATCAATTACAATAAATGGGTTGTCTAGTCTACTATCCAGAACTAGATCTCAGCCAGATCTAACATAAATGCCTATCTTATCTACAGCCTGTGCAAAGGCATGGCATTCATGGCTCACCAGCCTAAGACATTAAATTACATTCATTACAATTCAAAAATGAGGCTGCACCTCCCTTTAGCTCCAAATAAGTGTACGCTGATGTGGCTAGCTGGCTGGCATGGAGAGATGCTCCTGCATCATACTCCACAGCTGGAAAAATCATGAGCTCCTACTCATGAGCTTCCTTTGTAGTTGTTGGAATCCACCTGGGTCCCAAACAAGTCTTTGGAGCTTTTCATTTGCTCCATTCTGTTGCTGCTATTGCTGCTTCTGCTGCGCTGCTGCTGCCTTCTCTCTACCCAGCTTCTCCTCGCTAGTAGTCTGTGCTTCTCCTTCTGATGTCCTCTACCGCTTCGTCCAGCTGCTCCCTTGGCTGGTCTAGTTCCTGCAGTCTCCTCAGCTGTAAAATATTTTGGCCATTGGACAGATCATCACGATCTCCCATGCCATCTTCTTCATCTTCATCTGTGGCCTTCAATCGCCACTTTACTGCAGCCTCTAGTTCTGCAGTTTATTCCCGACTGACCTGCTGCTCAATCATCCTCTTTTCTGACAGCTCACATTCTGTCAGTTCTCTTGCTGGCTCTGGATTGTTCAACCAATCCTCCAGCATCTTCAACTCCATCTCCCATGGAGTGATGATCTTACCTGCCTGCTCCTCGACATCTTCTGCTGCTAACCCCAGTGCTGCAGCTTCCTCAGCTCCCTTGCTGACTGTGTTGAGACATTCCTCAGAATGCTCGCTCTCTCCTTCTACTTCCGCAATCTCCCCTGTTGCATTGTTTTCAGCTTCTTTGCTGAAAATGCTGAGCCATTCCTCAGAATGCTCATCTTCCTCTTTTGCTCCCGCTTGAGCTCTTGCTGTCAACTTCAGTGCTACAGCTCCTTCATCTTGCTAGCTGAAATTTTTGAGTTGTCCCTCTGAGCACTCATTCTTCTTTGCATCTGCTTGGGCAGTCCCAGATGCCTACTCCAACTCTTCTTCTTCGACAGTCATCTCCAACTTTGAATGCTCTACTGTTGTTGCATGTACAACAGAATTTTCGGCCTCCTCTTGGGCAGATGGTAGGAATATTGAAACTCCCTGAATCATTAGAAGATCATTCTGGTGTTTCTCCTCTTCAGTTAGTTGCATCTGTTGATCTACATTCCTCTGTTCATCCCTACCCTCCTGGCCACATGGGATGCTTCTGCTGTTGCTTCCCAAGCAGACCATGAGATCCACTGATCCCATCTTCATCAGCAACTCCTGCTGTACTGAACTCTCCATTGAGTCCACGAGACCTTCAGATGGCCTTGCAATTTTATTTCTGCCCACCTGGCAGTCCAATACACCTTCGCTGCCCACCTGGAAGTCTTTGAGATCCCGCAATGATCTCCGATCATCGCCCAGCTGGCAATGAGAAATTCCCTTGCTATCCTCACGACAGTCCTTGAGATCCTCAACCGATCCCAATTCGTTGCCCTCCTGGAAAACTGGAATTTCTTCTTTTCTACCCAACCGACAGTATTTGAAACCATCAGCTGATTCCAATTTATTCCAATCATCATCATCATCATCACCATCGAGACTTTTTCCTGTCTCTGGCCAACAGTAACAAATCATGCCTTTTCCTGTGGCCCTGAGGTTCTTAGCATACCTCAGCCATCTTTTCAACAGCCTTCATTGTCTTATGACCATCAGCTGCTTGATTGGCCATTTCGCTTTTGCCTTCTTCATTGGCAATTTGCGCAGTCGTCTCCTCCTCCTATCCTGCCGTATCCGCAGTTCGAACTCCTCTATGTCTGCTTTTAATTCATAGAGGTCTCTAGTCATTTCTGCTTCCTCTGCAAGCTTTTCTGCCTTTCTTTTTTTTCTATGGCCTTCAGTAGCCATTTTGTGGTGTCTATCTGTCCCCTCGACAGATCTGCTGCTGTCACCCCAGCAATCTTGAGTGCTCAGCTTCATCTTCCTATAGTCCTGCTGACTGTCTATGGACTGTTGTCTACCTACAAGCAGTCCTCACAGAGTCCTCCAGCGCTCTGTCTTCCTTCACCTGCAATATACAGATGAAGTCCCGCTCTGATACCACTTGGCACAAAGCCGCAACCCTCACGGTCGGACCCTGCTCTCACCAGGACCTTCTTCCACCATGGGCCCAAAGAGTCTAAGCTCTTCCAACTCCCCTCGGGAGTCTCGAGTCACCCACAGTAACTCCTTCGGTGATCTCCCCTTCAGAAATCGGGGTATCGCAAGTTGGGAATTCGCGGTTCACGTGATCACCATTCACATGCAAAACAAAACCCCAATCCCCGATGGTCAACGGGTCAACTCTTTCAGATTTCAGGAATTTCCCTATCGGGAAATCGGCTGATATGAAATCGTGATTCACTTACACTATGAATCCCCGAACCCCGAACTCTGATATGCCGATATGCGATGGCACGTGTGGATTCGACATGATATGGCACGTGTCGAGAACCCCGATTCTCCGAATCCCGATTCCCCAAACCTCGACTCCAAGGGATCCTTTGACGCGTGTCCCACAAATCGACGGTTGTGATTATATTGAGGAATCGCAGGTCACGATTTCACCGGTCGCAATTCTTTTTCCTCGCAAAACCCTGAATCCCAACTCCTCAGAATCTTGCGCCACATGTCCCCGTTCTGATCGACGGCTCCAGTTGATTCGGGGAATCGCAACTCGCGATTTCACGAGGTATAAAACTCTTACCTCGCCAAACGTCAAATCCCTAACTCCGATGGGCTTTGTCCCGAACTCCGATATGATGGGATCTGGTGCCACCTGTCCTTTGACGATCGACGGCTCTGATCAATTCGTGGAATCGCAACTCGCGATTCCAAAGAGTATGAAACTCTTGCTCCCACAAACCCCGATATACTGATACGCGACGGCTCTTGGTTCCTCCTGCTGCTATAGGTTTAACTCCCGCACATCTTCTCCACGATCCAACGATCCTCGGGATTTCGTGATTCTCCGACGTGAATCATGTCCGTTGATCCTCCTCCTTAGAGAATTCTCCCGCTCCAAAGCTTCTCTCGGTTCGAGCTTCTCCTGGGTTTGTTCCTAAAGTCTTCACCACGGAACTATCCCTCCTAAACTTAGAGTTCTCTGATTCCTCCAGAGACTCCTCGCGTACACTGTTTGTGTTTGACCTCAACAGCTATCGGAATGTTGGGTCTCTCAGACTCTGTGCACTCTCTGCAACAGGAGTCCCTGTCAACCCATACTCAGACTCAATTCTGAGACTTCAACCCTGGCCTGCACCTCTCCTACACGGCTCTAAGAACCCAATGTAATTCCTGGTAAACGAGAATGAGAGTTTAACCATGAGCCCCTCAACGCACTCTATGCGGAGTCTTCTGGCTCAGACAGAGAAACAATTTAAACTATTTCCCTTCTTTTCCCCATAGATGGAGAATACGATGCCCCTGGCAGTCTTCCAACTCAAGCAACCTATTGCTGAGTGCTCTGGGTATTCAGTAACCCAGTGAAAGATCCCTCAGTGGATGCTTCCTGACAAATGATAGAACTCAAAGAGTTCCTTCCTCCTACGCTATCTGCACACTCCCGCAACATCCTCCTGGCGAAGTATTCCTGTCACAAACCACCCAACAGTTACACTTTCACCTTGTGCTTACCCACTTCACTCGACGTCCTCCAGACGGAGCTCCGCAGAACCCTTAACAGAATTCTAGTCCTTTAGAACTCACCAAAGAGTTCTTTCCTTATATACGCTCGATACCCTTTTGGTAGAGCTCCTACAGAACTCCTCAGAGATCCTATCCACAGAAGTGTCTCAGCTACACTGCCATGACTATTGAGGTGTTCAGTAACCCCAAAATTCTTCCTTCTGTATGAGTTGTTGACTTCAAGGCTGGTGCTCTCAGCACATCTTTGTCTGACTCCTCACGAGTTCAGAAGTGCCTCCTTAGTGCACTGGTATTCAGAGTCTCAACACTCTGTCACGCCCTCATGGCATGAAACCTCAAAGACCTCTCAAACCTGAAATCAAACATACTCCCTGCAAATGCATAATAACAACATAAGGAAAACACTTACAGGCACACACATAAACAGAATGTCATGCAAAAAAAACTGCTCTCTGTTCATATATTAACAATTGGCAAATGCCTGTATTTTTTTTTTTTACAAGGTGTTTTCCCGAGCTCTCTCCCGGTTCTACATGCATTCCCTCTACATGTACTTGCTCTCCTCAAAATGAGATCTCTCTAACTCTTTTACCTAAGGTGCTCTTAGCGCTTCCCTCCAGGATTTACCTACTTTAATTAATTTACAATCAATTACAATAAATGGGTTGTCTAGTCTACTATCCAGAACTAGATCTCAGCCAGATCTAACATAAATGCCTATCTTATCTACAGCCTGTGCAAAGGCATGGCATTCATGGCTCACCAGCCTAAGACATTAAATTACATTCATTACAATTCAAAAATGAGGTTACGCCTCCCTTCAGCTCCAAATAAGTGCACGCTGATGTGGCTAGCTAGCTGGCATGGAGAGATGCTCCTGCATCAGATCTACTCTCAGACGATGGAGGAGCATGATGAGCACTTGTGCTTGGTACTACCATGTTTGCGAGAGCACAAATTATATGGGAAGCTGTCCAAATGCTCTTTTTATCAATCCAGGATTCACTACTTAGGGCATGTCATCTCCGGTGAAGGTATCGCCATGGATCCAGCCAAAGTTGAGGCTATTATGGAATGGCCTGCGCCGACGAATGTCACAGAAGTGAGTAGTTTTATGGGTTTAGCGGGATACTATCGATGGTTTGTCGAGGGATTTTCGAAGATAGCAGGTCTGATCACAGATTTGCAGAAGAAAAACAAGAAGTTTGTTTGGACTAAGAAATGTGCGAAAGCATTTCGAAGGCTTAAGGAGTTGTTGAAAACAACGCCGATACTAAAGGTCCCGGACATGGATGTAGACTTCTTTGGTATGCACTGACACATCCAAAGAAGGTTTAGGTGGAGTCTTGATGCAAGACGGACGAGTGATCGCTTACATTTCGAGGAAACTAAGAAGGCATGAGGAAAACTACACGACACATGATTTGGAGTTATTAGCCATAGTATATGCCTTAAAGGTATGGAGACACTACTTGGTTGGACAAAAATTTGAATTAAGGACTGATAATTGTGGATTACAACACATTTTTACGCAAAGAGACCTGAACGCGTGACAACGGTGTTGGTCGGAATTGCTTAGCAAGTATGACTTCGAGATTACTTACATAAAGGGAACAGTAAACCGAGTGGCAGATGCTTTGAGTCGGAGGCCACGCATCTTTTTGGTGTTGCCTCTTCAAACGAATCTACGCGAGAAGATTCTCACTTTACAGCGTGACGATGACTGGTACAAGGAAGTCAAGGATTTTATCGGACAAAACACTACGATGGTACCACGATATGAGGGATTTACTTTTGACAGCGATGGGTTATTGAGGTTTAGAGGTCAGATTTACGTACCGCCAAATGACGAATGGAGGATGTTGATCCTGAGCGAGGCTCATAGACATGGCTCACCCAGGAGTCACGAAGATGAGGGCAGACCTTAAGCCCTTGTTCTTCTAGAAAGGAATGAAGGCCGACATAGTCAACTGTGTGGCTAGATGTCTTGAGTGTCAGCAGGTAAAGGATGAACATAGACACCCGACAGGATTACTTCAACCACATGCCATTCCATAATCGAAATGGGAAGTCATTTCAATGGATTTTATTGTTGGATTGCCATTCACGGCAAGGAGACACGACTCGATTTTTGTGGTGGTAGACACTCTGACGAAGAGTGCTCACTTATTCTTGTGCGTATGACGTATCAGGCACCGGACATAGCGAGAGTTTTCATCAGTGAGATTGTGAGGCTGCATGGCGTGCCTAAGAAGATTATATTTGATCGAGGATCGGTGTTTACTGGACGATTTTGGACGAGTTTCCAAGAGGCCTTGGGAACTCAACTAAACTTTAGTACTACGTATCATCCAGAGACTGACGGACAGACAGAACGAATGAACCAAACCTTGGAAGACATGTTGTGCATGTACATGATGGACCAACAAAAATGTTGGGAGGAATTCTTGCCTCTAGTAGAGTTTGCTTATAACAACAGTTACCAGAGCACCATTAAGATGGCGCCTTTTGAGTTTCTTTATGGGCGATTGTGTCGGATGCCCTTGAGTTGGGATCGGCTTGAGGATAGGGTCCTGGTGGGATCAGAAGTGATCCAAGAAATGGAAGAGCATATGCAAACCATAAGACAAAGGATAAAAGAAGCGCAGGATCGACAGAAGAGTTACGCCGATGCGCACCGAGTCGACCGTAGTTATGAGGTCGGTGATCGAGTCTTCTTATAGGTTAAACCGCATAAGTGTTCGATCAAGTTTGTAAAGGGAGCTAAACTCTCTCCCAGGTTCATCGGACCTTTCGAGATTGTGGAGAGAAAGGGGCCCATGGCCTATCGACTAGCCTTGCCTGATTCTTTGAGGCGTATGCACGATGTTTTTCATGTATCAGTTTTGAGACATTATATTAGTGATCCTACACACGTGATTGACATGAGTTCCTTGCAGATATCGGACGAGGGAGTGCTCACGACTGACCCAGTCCGCATTTTAGATCATCATGTTCAATAGTTACGATGTCGAATGGTAGATCAGGTCAAGGTCCAGTGGGACAATTATAGTCCGCACTCGGCGACCTGGGAGGATGCATATGATATGCGCCAGCAATTTCCCTTTTTGTTTGATAGATAGAGTTATGATACTGTGGTACTTATGATATTGTGGTACATTTATTTCGGCATCTATACTGAGAAACTTCGGGACGAAGTTTAGACCAAGAGGGGGTGTATGTAACATCCTGCTCTGGCGCAATGACAAAACTTATTCTTTGAGGACACTTGCTTGCAAGTGATCTGTATTTTTATGATGATGAACCACTTAACCTTGATGATGATGTGTTATGATTTATGCCAAGATGTTTCTACTACGTTGATGCAGAAAGGTGTTGCTGACTCAGTTTCATTGAGTGTGCAGGGTTTCAGACCTTGAGGATGCAGAGGCATCGGTGGAACTCCCTTGGACTCCGAATTGAGTTAGGGAGTGGGCTATTTGGGTTGTTTCATTTACGGTGATATTGTTTTGTTTTGATGATATGCTAGTGATTTTATGATATGTTGTTGACATGATCTGACATGATGGTTGATGATGCAGGCTGACGATAGCTTGCCAACCAGACTCACATATGGAGTAAAGGGGCCACACATGAGTTCCAGAGAGATTGAGGGAGAGGTGTGGACAGCAG
>ML777404.1:310612-335390 GCA_009831015.1 Picea engelmannii | reverse complement strand
GTCAATAAGTTCCACTACAAATCACATAAGAAGTACATTTTCCTTATAAAACAATACTTACCTCATGTATTTTCCAAGTACATAAATAATGTGTTTTATGTTGTTGTCAAAGTCATCTAGGAGAGATAAAGGTAGAACATATTATAACAAAAAAAAATTAATTATTATTTGTTTCCAAAAAATCCATACCAATAAGGAAATATATTATAACCTACTAATTATCTTAATGAATGTATGTTAGTCATGTGTTTTAACCCCACCAAAATCACCTTTTTTAGTTAATATATTTTGTATGTTCGATGAAAACCCCGTCGGAAACCTAATTTTTCGAATGACCTCTTTTACAATATTGCTTTGTTGCTCCGTCAATAACCAAGGAAGACTAGTATTTTGTTCACGACCATCGCCATTATAATAAATAATAACACTTTGTAAGGCGTGATTAACTTCCTGGATATCACAACAAATCTTTCCAATTCTCTCTTTGTTAGTCCTTCCATCTAATATTTTTCATTACAAGTATGTTATGTTCTTCCCGATATGCAGTGTATCAAACAAATGAACTATTTGTAGGTGCTCGTAGTATGGCAATCTACTAAACTGCATCGGGTAACTTTTCATTCCTCATGGAAGCCCATTCGTGCCTTAACGACATTCATGAAACATCAACAAATTGAAATTAACACTAATTAATGGGACAAAATGAAATTAATACTAATGAAATTAGCCAAAGATTTATATAATAGGTCATACATAAATAATTTGCGTACCTTGATGATTTCTAATATATTCCAACTTCCATAGGCGAGGTGTCATTCTTCGTGGTTTTTTTCCATTTTCTTCTTTACCATTGAACTTTGCTTTGTCCGTAGTTCGATAACTATGGTTCTTAGGTAGAAAGTTCCTATACTCATCAAAAACTTCCTTTGCTAAACTCCTTGAATGACGAGCTTTTATCCTTGGACCACAAAATGGGCATGAAAATTTACCCTTTGTTTGAAGACCTACAAGATATATGAATAAATGTAGCGTCAAATTAGAGTTACAATTTAAAATAATGCATGATTTTTTCAATTAATATATATAATATTAAATCACAAAATAAAGTAACAATATACCACAAAAATGTGTTAACTCGGGAGCATCATGAATTGTCCATGATAGTATTCCATGGAATTGAAATCGTTTTTGCCCTATTGGTCTAGAGATGTCATACATAGTGACGTCAACGCATAACTTCAACAACCCATTGATGAGAGGCTCAATATATACGTTCATATCTTTAACCTGGTACCTACCTAATTGGTTCAACATATTGCATGATTAATTATACTTAGCTAGATGTCGTGATATATAAAAGAAATAATTATCATGCACGAAACAAAGAAATGAAATATTTTGTCTTACTTTAAAGAAAATAAAAGATAATTAAATACCTGGAACAATCATTGCCAATATTGTGTGCTCTCTCTTGATCAACATCCAAGGAGGAAGGTTCTTGTTTATAACAAAAATAGGCCACACTAAGTACGTACAACGAAGCTCTCCAAATGGATTGACACCATCAACTGCCAATGAAAGTCTAACATTGCGAGGTTCTTCTTTAAAAATTGGCCACTTTTCTTCGATGTAGTTCAATGCAGAACCATCTCCAGGCATTCGAAGAAAATCGTCTCGACTTCTGTTCTTTGCATGGAAATCCATAAATTGTGCTATACTTTGGCACCTGAACAACCACTGGAAACCTGGAATTATCGGAATATAAAGAAGAACTTTGTGAGGCACCTTCTTTAACACTTTATTAGTTCGATATCTACTTATTTGAAATTGTGGGCATTCATTTTATAATGCATATTGTCCATAATATATTATATAATCATTAGGACATGCATCAATAGCCTAATAGTCCATTCCAATTTCTTTCATAATCACAGATATTTGTCGATATGTGTGTGGAAAAATATTTGACGTCGGTAATAGAACATCACCTAACAATCTACAAAATTCTAAACAATAAGTCAATGTAAACAATATTAATCATCAATATATCATCCAATATACTAATTTACAAATTAGAAAACAATAGTAATATAGGGAAAAATTGAACCTTTTGAGTATTTTTGAACATGCAGAGATAAATCATTAACAAATTAAATACCTTAGTATCTATGTGAGACATGTGTTTGATAAACCATTCAAAACCTTCACATTCACCAACAACAATATAGCAGATAAAAGATTTTTTGTTGAGCCTTCATAAAAAGGTTGACGTGACTTCTCGAGTAGAGGATCAACATCATGACTATCATCCTAGTTGTCCTCATCCATTGGAGCAAATGTGTCTTGGATCAATCTATGTATCTCATCTTCCCAATTTGAATCACTAATGTTATCTCCATCCATATCATCATTAATAGCTTGATCAACAGCTTCAATATTCTGATCTCGAAGTTCATCTCCTTGTAAAGTAGTATTTCTGCTAGTACTTGGCAAATAACTCTTTGGAGGTCGACATTTTGGGGGCATTGTCTATATATTTAAAAACAATGTAGAAAAGTTAGTGTGTAAAGAAAATGTAAAAATCCTGATAAGAAATATTACTAAAATTCATGACATACTGATTATTATAGAGAATACATTAAATATTGAATCCTCTTACCAAGGGATGATATTCATAACCTCCTTCGGCGTACCCCTTCTCCCTACAATGTCTTTGGGTTGTTTTTATTAAAAGTAGTATATTTTTCAAGCCTCTGCAATCATAGCAAGGGCAATAACATTTTCCATTGCCCCTCACCTCTAATGTCGCTCTTAACAGAGCAAGCTTCTTGTCATTTTCGCTCATTGTGACAAATCCTTGTCCTAACAAGTAATTGTCTTACCTACACCATACCAAACATTAAGTTGTCAATTTTTTATATTTTAGCTACTCCTTTTCTATTATGATATGTTTATTTATAGTGATCTACATCTTTATAATAAGGTCAACCTCTTTATAATAAGGTGATCATATGTGTAGAGGATCAACATCATGATGGCATATATAACATATTTATAATGTCATATGTGTACACATGTTTTCTTTATATAATAAAGACATATATACCTAACATAAGTTTAGGGTTAGTGTTTATGTATATTATTAGTCCCTGCTAAAGCAGGGAATATCACAATCGATTGCAGGTCAAAATCATTTTGACTTTTGTAAATTTACAAAAAATTTAACAATGTTTTATAATGTTTTTCAATAAATATTTATTGATGAGAATTTTATATATAAATAAAAATATATTTTTATTTTTAAATATTCAAAATTCTATTTTTTGATTGGTCAAAAACTCTGAAGTGACTAATTTCCTCTGGTTGGAGGTGACAATTAACCACAAAAATAAAAAAAAATATTATTTATTTTTTAAAAAATCCACAAATAGCCACGTATTAATTAAAAGTACAAATAATGATTGATGTTATCGGCATTCTATGTGTAGTAAATTTAAGAATACACTTTGGATTTTGAGACTTTATTTCATCTCCCAATGAGTTTATGAGTGTACTTTCTCCACTGTCCATATGTACACACCAATCACGTCAACCACAATGTTTAGCCTCGGGTTTTCTTTTGCATTCTTAAATAATGGAAATTATCGTACTTTGTTTTGCAAAATGTACAGACCCGATCACATCAACCACAATATTTAGTCTTGGGTTTTTTTTGCATGCTTAAATAATGGATGATCTCTCGTACATTAATAATTATATGTAATATCAACAGGATATCTTGTCACTAATGCCAACCTACCGATTATTTATTACAATATGTTGAGGATAGCAAAGAATTTATGCGGAAGAGGGAAATGCTATTATATTTCTCTTAATATATATGCAGAAGAGGGAAATGTTGAGGATAACAAAGAATTTATGTGGAAGAGAGAAATGTTACAATATATTGTAGCTATTACCCGTGTTGTTATAAACATGAGTTTCCTCCCTATCTTATATATACCATAACTTATCATTTATCAATATAACAATCAACTTCAATATTTTATTCATGGAGATTTCTTCCTTCATTTAATTGAATTAGTAAGTTCCAGTCAACCATTAGGTGTGCAAGTATCCCAACCATTATTGTCACTGTTATATTATTTTCAATTTATGCAAGTGTGATCCCTTTTGGGTACTGGGGATGTAACAAGTGGTATCAAAACTTCAATCAAGATTTGTTGGTGTTTTTTTGTTAGGTCTTAAAAATAAAAGAGAGAAGAAAATGACAATCAATTACTATCATTTCACTGATCAGGGTTGAGTTTCAAGAGCAATTCCATATCTTTATCAATGAAAAGAGAGAGAGATTATATCTACAATTGAAGGGAAAAGGGTTTGTAGATTCCATAAACCTAGAATATTATGGAATCCACATACCCTTTTCCATAGAATATACTAACTAGATCCAAAAACCAAAGACATAAAATATGGTACTACACATATTATAATATATTATCAAGGAAAAAAACAAGCTAAATGAAATTTGGACATTTGAACAAAAATTTACAAGTTAAATGAGTACATCAATAAAAAATAACATACTAACCTTGCAAGTTCAAAATCCGAGCTATGTAGATCGAGAATTGGATTTGTTCAATCGGTGGGTGACGGAAAAAATAAACAGCTCAAACAAAAGACAAGAATAGTGTTGCAACTATAGCAATTATGTCGCAAAGTCTCTTAAAGTCACATATATATAGATCAAATAGTCAACTATCCATTAACATCGACCAATGAGATAGGAAAAATGTTCATCTTTATTGCCATGAAAGTTCGTCGCTATTGCGACGAAAATCACGACTAGATTAAAAAAATATTTTCGTGGATATTGTGACGAACTTTCGTGGCAATATCGATGAAAATCCCACCTGATTAAAAAAAAAGATGAAACTAGTGGAAGCGTGGAAACTTTTTGTGGAATAATCCTCCCATATGTAGTAGTGAATGGATGCATGGATTTTTTGGAAGAGGGATGATGCAGGAGCATCGTAGCCAAGCCAACAAAGGAGGTGCAGCGAAAGACATCTATAACTGTACTAGTGCATGTTTTGAGGAAATTTGATTTAAAAGAAAAAAAAGCATTAATGTAAAATCTAGGGGAATGAATTTGCATTTATGTTTTGTCATTGTAAACAGATCCGGAGTGGTTTCTCTCATCTATCGAATTAATAGAGGCATTACGTGTATTAAATGTAAAAGTAGTTGTAGTTTTAATTATGATTAGATAGTTTAGAGCTATAGGAGGGAAAACAGAAGTATATACACCCTCGTTTGTATCATTGTATTATTATCAATTCTCTATGTTGTTGAGAAGAGAGTAGAGAGATGAAGAGAAGAAGAACACACAAAAGAACCCATGTACAGGACCACTTGAGTTAATATATGAAATCTTGACTCAATTTCATGGTGTTATTATGTTTACTGTTTACACCTATTAAATGGTATGTTTACAGTCGTTTTGTTTCTCTGTTACGCATTTATTTCAATGGTGTGTGTATGCTTATGATTTCATGTTAAATGTATGAAGTCTGTGAGAGAGGAAGAATGAGTTTCAATTGTTTCTCTTCCTGAGATTCCTGCAAAGAGTGCAGTGAATGTCCGCAAGGTGTGCATTGATGAGGGTCTGAGTTTTATCTCAGAAAGATCAGGAGAGATACCGTTGTTCTCATAACAATAGAAGTGTAGCTGAAGCACAAAGTCATGCAAGGTGTGCACAGGCTGGGTGGGGCCTTTGATTTTATCAAATCAAGAGGACGATTGAAGGATTGTTGTTGCAAGGAGTGCACATAATTGAAGATTCAAATAACTAGAGGTTATTTGCAATAGCCGCAAAGAGTGTGAGCAGGAAACCTTTTGGAAGCCTTGAGTTTGCAATTGAGAGCTCATAAGGGATAGAACCTTCGAAGTATTCAAAGGGAAATGGAGGTCGATATCGTCTCGCAGAAGTCAAGCTCGGGAGGAATAGAGGTCATTGGATTGGAATCAACAGGGAGAATTGATTTCATCCTTGAACTTCATCGTTTTGGAGTTCAGGCATCAAAGAATATTGTGACTTGGAGTCTAGAGTTTCAAACTCCTGATTCACGAAGTCCTGAGAGAACCAAGACCATCAGATCACGGGGAGATTTAAACCGTTGATTTGCAACAAGGGTATATCGTGGTTTCAGAAATCAGTAGAGGGAGTCATTGCATAATAGTTCACCGATATGTGAAGTTCCGGGTACCGAAAATATTGGGCCCAGGTTTTAGCCAAAGGTTGCATCAGAGAGAAGTCAAGGGAGGTGTGATAGACCCGTTAGCCCTTTTGGGTTTTGGATATTGGAGAATCAGGGGGGACTCACACTAGGAGTCGTGAGGTCGCAAATTCCGAAACACATTTTGAAGTAACGGTCATGGTCATAGCTATTGGTCACATGGGTGAGAGTTAGTGCCTTGTGGTAATTCACGCAAGCATAACTCATAAGGACCTTTGGATCCACACTTGTGTGTGTGTGTGATTTCCTGTGGGGAAATAAAGGAGTCAATTCGACTCAAGGAGGATGATAAGAATGATCCTAATATCGGGAGGTTGCGCAGAACCTGCCGAGGTAGGGGTGTTGCATCAAGAGTGGTATCAGAGCCATCAATTTTCTTTTTGTTTTATGTGAGGAACAGATTGAAATAATTCCGCCAAGAAGGAGAGAAATACCTATGCCCGATCTAGTCGTAGAAAGGGAGATGAGGGAACTTCGTGCTCGACTAGATGCTATGGAGATAGCATAGAGATGAGTTACTGATACTGGATATGTCAGTGAGGCTGAAAGTGAAAATGAAGCTGGATCCAGAGAAGAAGAATTTGTAGTTGAAGATGTTGTGGAAGAACGTCTATTCAGAGTTGTTGCAAGGATATGTGCTAGGTAAAAAAATGGACATTCCAATGTACGAAGGAAACTTAGACGTTGAGGAAATTCTAGATTGGTTTAGAGCTATTGACAAATACTTAGACTATGAGGATTTCGAAGAGGATAAGAAAGTTAAGCACACAGTCACTAAACTGAAGGGACATGCAACACTATGGTGGGATGAACTACAGGCTGACAGGCATTGCAAAGGAAAGCAAAGAATCAAAATCTAGGATAGGATGGCCACAAATATGAAAGCCAAGTTTATACCCAGGGATTACCAAATCAACCTATTTCATAGAATGCATAATTTGAGATAGAAAGGGATGACAGTGAAGGAATACACTGAAGATTTCTATAGATTAAACATTAGAGAATCTCATCGGGAAAGTGATGATGAAAAGGTTGCCAGATACCTCAATGGCTTGAGATATGAGCTTCAGGATGAAATAAGCATGTTATCCATCAGGAATGTGGATGATGCTTATCAAATGGCTTCAAAGGCTGAGGAAAAATTGGCCCAAAAGCAAGGTCAAAGAGGTCGAGGAAGAAGTGAGAGCAGAGGCAAATTAGTTTCCCAGAACAGAATACAAAAGCCCCAGGGCAAAGAGAAGAAACCCCATACTAAAACAGAAAGGGGGGGAAGTTCTCAAGGAAGGTAATACGCTGATAGGAATGTGTTTCCTCAAGAAAGAGGAAGAGGCTGAGGCTGAGGAGGCGAAATAAATTTTTTTGGCTGTGGAAATATATGACATAAATATTTCAAATGTCCTGATAGGAAAGGAGATGGAGGTGAAGCTCACATTTCCGTAGCACAAGGGAGAAATGTTGAGGTAGAAGATGCAGAAGGTGGAAGATCACTAATGATGAGGAAAGTTTTCATGAAGCCAGAGATGGTGATGGAAAATCCAATCCAGAGGAATAGTTTGTTCAGAACTTCTTGCAAGACCAAAGATAGGGTATGCAAGGTAATAGTGGACAGTGTAAGTATAGGAAATTTAGTATCCACAGAAATGGTGGAGAGGCTGGAATTGGAAACAGTCACACATCCGAGCACATATAAATTTTCATGGCTACAAAAAGGGCATCATATAACTGTCACTAAACAATGTTTAGTTGAATTCAAGACACGGGGATATAGGGATGAAATTTTATGTGATGTTATTCCCATGGATGTTTGTCATCTTTTGTTGGGAAGACCATGGCAATATGACAGGAATGTTGTTCATGACGGGAGAAATAACACATATACCTTGGAGAAGAATGGTAGGATGAACATGTTGTTGCCAATTAAGGATAAGGAGGTAAAAATAGAGGTGAACAATACTATACCTCTCATGAGTGGGAAGGAGATTACTGATGAAGGCAAGAAAGAAGAAGACATGCAGTTTGTTGTCGTTAGAAAACCCAAAGTTGTCTTGACCAGTACCAAGATAGATGATCTACCGGAGGAAATTCAGGAACTGCTTGAAGAGTTCGTTGATATTGTGGTGGAAGAATTACCTTGTTCGTTGCCGCCCATCAGGAGCATAAGTCATCATATTGATATTATATCGGGGGCAAGTTTACAAAACAAAGAAGTGTATATATTGATGCCACAGGAGAATGAAGAGGTCAAGAAGCAAGTTTAGGATTTGATGGATAAAGGGTTTCTTAGAGAAAGCTTGAGTCCATGCGCTATACCTACAGTGTTAAGTCCAAAGAAGGATGGTGGCTGGAGAATGTGTACAGACTCGAGCACCATAAATAAAATCACCATAAGGTATAGATTTCCTTTACCCAGGATGGATGACTTGATGGATTGCTTGAGTGGGGAAATTATTTTTTCAAAGATTGATTTAAAAAGTGGATATCATCATATCAGAATGAGGGAAGGTGATGAGTGGAAGACAACATTCAAGACGAATGAAGGGTTGTATGAATGTATTTTCATTCCATTTGGCTTGACGAATGTGCCCAATAATTTTATGAGGTTGATGAAGGAAGTATTAAAATATTTCATTAATAAATTTGTAATCGTGTATCTTGATGATATACTAATCTTCAGTAAAACAGAGGAAGAACACCTGCAACATTTAACTGCAGTAATGAGGAGGTTGCAACAAGAGAAGCTACTGATCAATCTGAAGAAATCATCTTTCATGAAGACGGAACTCATTTATTTGGGGTTCGTGATCTCTGCAAATGAGTTAAAAATGGATCCTGAAAAGGTAAGAGTGATCAAATATTGGGCATCACCAAATAGTACTTTTGAAGTCAGAAGGTTCCATGGACTTGCCAGTTTTTATAGGAAGTTCATTAGAAATTTCAGCAGGATATGTGCACCAATGATGGACATGGTCAAGAAAAGACACAAATCTTTTCATTGGACAGAGGAAGTAGAGAAGAGTTTCCAATTGCTGAAAGCCAAAATAACTGAATAGCCAGTTCTGGTTTTGCTAGATTTCAGCAAAACATTTCAAGTCAGGTGTGACACAAGTGGATTTGCGATTGGACTGGTCTTAAGCCGAGACAACAAGCCGATTGCATATTTCAGCGAGAAACTGAACGAAACCAAGATGAAGTATTCCACATATGACAAGGAGTTTTATGTGGTCATACAGGTGATGAAAAAAGTGGAGTCATTACTTGATTCCAAAGGAGTTTGTCTTGTACAACAATAACCATGCTTTACAATTCATAACTCGACAGGAGAAATTGAACCAGAAGCATGCAAAATGGGTTGAATACATGCAGAATTTTACTTTTGTTATAAAGCATATTTCTGGAACCATTAACAAAGTTGCTTATGCTTAGAGCAGGAAGTGTTTGATTCTACAGGAATTCAGAGTAAAGACCTTAGGTTTTGATAACCTCAAGGAAATGTATAGGAATGATGCAAATTTTAAAGAAGCTTATGAAGCGTGTGAGAATCCAGTTCTCAGGGATAGAAGCCAATGGACTGAATATATGATTCAAGATGGATTATTATTCAGAAGTAATCAATTGTGTATACCGAAATGATCTATGAGAGAGAACCTCTTGAAGGAGAAGCATAGTGGAGGATTGGTTGGACATTTCGGCCACGATAAGACTTTCGCGCAATTGAATGGCTCATATTATTGGCCAGGGATGAGGACAGATGTCAAGAAATTCATGAACATGTGCATAATTTTCCATCATGCGAAAGGGAAAAGACAGAATACAGGGTTGTATCAACCATTTCCAGTACCAGAGAAGCCGTGGGATGCAGTAAGTATGGATTTTGTGTTAGGACTACCAAGGACACAAAGAGGTTTTGACTCAATCTTTGTGGTAGTCGATAGATTTTCTAAAATGGCACATTTTATACCATGTCAGAAAACCAGTGATGCAACACATGTTTCCAATCTGTTTTTCAAAGAAGTTGTTAGACTTCATGGCTTACCCAAGAGTATTGTATCGGACAAGGGTACAAAATTTGTTGGTCATTTCTGGAGGAACCTATGGAAGAAGCTAGGGAATAATTTATCTTTTAGCTCGACATATCATCCTTAGATGGATGGACAGGCTGAGGCAGTGAATCGAAGTTTGGGAGATCTATTGAGGAGTTTGGTGACTGAACATCACAGCCAGTGGGACCACATTCTTCCATAAGCAGAATTTGCATACAACGATTCAATCAACAGGAGCATAGGAAAAATCCCATTTCGGATAATGTATGGAATTCAGTTGAGGGGAGTCTATGAGTTGAAGGACTTAGAGAAGAACGAATTTAAGAGTTCCAGCATAGAGGATTTTGCAGCATAAATGCAGGAGCTCCACAGTGAAATTAGAAAGCAATTGGAGAATTCCAACCAAAAATATAAGCACAGAGAAGATCAACATAGGAGAGAAATTCAATTTGAAGTTGGTGATTTGGTTTTGGCGCACTTCAGAAAAGAAAGATTCCCAAGAGGAACATATAATAAACTAAAGATGAAGAAAATTGGACCATGTAAAATCTTAAGAAAGTTTGAGGCAAATGCTTATGAGATAGAGTTGCCAGATGATGTGGGCATTTTACCCATATTCAACGTTGTGGATCTGTACCCTTACAGAGTAGATGAAATAGAGAAGTCGGAAGATCATAAGGAATTCCAATGGGTCAAACAGATGCTTGTAGCTGAAAATCCACAGATGGAAATGCTTATTGATCGGAGAGTTGGTCAGAAGACTCGGAGGAAGACATACTTCGAATATTTGGTCAAATGGAAGGGACACTTGATTGAAGATGCCAGTTGGGAGAGTGAAGCGGAAATCCAAAGACATAGACAAACAGTGAAGGAAATCATGAACATGAGTTCATGAATTTTCCAACCAAGGGAGTATGATGCAGGAGCATCATAGCCAAGCCAGCAAAGGAGGTGCAGCGGAAGATAACTAGAACTGTACTAGCACACGTTCCGAGGAAATTTGATTTAAAACAAAAACATTAATGTAAAATTTGGGGGAATGAATTTGCATTAATGTTTTGTGATTGTAAACAGATTTGGAGTGGTTGCTCTCATCTGTTGAATTAATAGAGGCATTAAGTGTATTAAATGTAAAGGTAGTTGTAGTTTTAATTCTAATTAGATAGTTTAGAGTTGTAGGAGGGAAAACGGAAGTATATACACCCTCGTTTGTATCATTGTATTATTATCAATTCTCTATGTTGTTGAGTGGAGAGTAGAGAGATGAAGAGTAGAACATAGAAAAGAACCCATGTACATGACCACTTCAGTTAATATATGAAATCTTGACTCAATTTCATGGTGTTATTATGTTTACTGTTTACACCTATTAAATGGTATGTTTACCATCGTTTTGTTTCTTTGTTAGGAATTTATTTCAATGTTGTGTGTATGCTTGTGATGTCATGTTAAATGTATGAAGTTTGTGAGAGAGGAAGAATGAGTTTCAATTGTTTCTCTTCCTGAGATTCCTGCAAAGAGTGCAGTGAACATCCACAAGGTATGCGTTGACAAGGGTCTGAGTTTTATCTCAGAAAGATCAGGAGAGATACCATTGTTATCATACTAGTAAAAGTGCAGGTGAAGCATAGAATCGTGCAAGGTGTGCGCAGGCTGGGTGGGGACTTGGATTTTATCAAATCAAGAGGAATATTGAAGGACTGTTGTTGCAAGGAGTGCACAGAATCAAAGATTCAAATAACTAGAGGTTATTTGCAATAGCCGCAAAGAGTACGAGCAGGAAACCTTTTGGAAGCCTTGAGTTTGCAATTGAGAGCTCAGAAGGGATAGAACCTTCGAAGTATTCAAAGGGAAATGGAGGTTGAGATTGCCTCACAGAAGTCAAGCTTGGGAGGAATAGAGAATGTTGGATTGGAATCAACAGGAAGCGTTGATTTTATCCTTGAACTTCGTCGTTTCAGAGTTTGGGCATCAAAGAATATTGTGACTCAGAGTCAAGAGTTTCAAACTCCCAATTCACAAAGTCCCGAAGTCCCGAGAGAACCAAGACTGTCAGATCATGGGGAGATTTAAGCTATTGATTTGCGGCAAGGGTATATCATGGTTTCAAAAATCAACAGAGGGAGTTGTTACATAATAATTCACCGATACGCGAAGTTATGGGTGCCGAAAAGATTGGGCCCCGGGTTTTAGGCAAAGGTCACATCGAAGAGAATTCAAGGGAGGTGTCAGAGACCCATTAGCCCTTTTGGGTTTTAGAGATTGGAGAATCAGGGGGGACTCACACTAGGATCCGTGAGGTCACGAAGTCTAAAACACCTTTTCAAGTAAAGGTCGTGGTCATAGTTGTTGGTCATGTGGGTGAGAGTTAGTGCCTTGTGGCAATTCACACAAGCATAACTCATAAGGACCTGTGGATACACACTTGTGTGTGTGTGATTTCCTATGGGGAAATCAAGGAGTCAATTCGAGTTAAGGAGGAGGATAAGAACGATCCTAAGACTGGGAGGTTGTGCAGAACCTGTCGAGGTAGGGTTGTTGCGTCAAGGGAGGAGAAAGTTTAACAATATCTTAGGTTCTTTCAGGATTGATAATCATTCCATATTTGCACACTATGAAACCAAGTACTTTTCCTTTATCAACTGCAAAGACTAATTTCTTAGGGTTAATAGATATGCCATACTTGTGGCATCGTTCTAGGACATCCCTAAGGTGAGACAAATGATCTTTCTTGTTCTTAGAGAAAATGGTAACATCATCAAGATAGATCACTAATGATTGATTTAGGAGATCACTAAAAGTAATGTTCATTGCTCTCTGAAAAGTGGCCTCGACATTTATAAGCCCAAAAGGCATCTTCCTGTAGGCATAAGTGCCCCATGGGGTACGAAAAGTGGTTTTGAGTTGATTCGAGGGAGACATAAGGACTTGGTTGTATCCCAAAAAACCATCTAATAGAGATAGTCTTTCAGAACCATAAACTTGTTGAATTATTTGTTCCATTGGAGGAACGAGATAATTATATTTGTCTGAGGCTCAGTTCAAGTTACGAAAATCGACACAGAGTCGAATTTCAGCACTTTTCTTCCTTACAGGAACTAGATTAGATGCCCATTGTGTGTGTCTCAACGGGAAGATTATCTTTTCATTCAGTAATTTATTTAGCTCTTTATTGACAGTGGGTTCCAACTTAAGGTGCATCTTCCTCAGCTTCTGCTGAAAAGGTTGGGTATGGGGTTTCATGGGGATGACATGTTGTATGATATTGGGATCAAATGTTTTCAAATCATCATACGTCCAGGCAAAAATGTCTTTGAATTCCTTAAATAGCTTTAAAAAGGCAGATCATTCTTGCTAGGAACATCCTATCCCCAAATTAATATTTTGAGGATTTTCCTTAGTCCCTAAGTTGACTTTCTCATAAATCAAAGAACAAATGTTTGTTTTACAATTAAATCATCCTCTAAATTTATCATGGAAGTCATAAAACTTTTCTAGTCTTACAATGGATATAGGAATAGAGTTTACCAGATCATATGTCGATTCAAGAGATCTAGAATCTAATATTACCATGAAGCTCCGGAGGTTTTCATAATGAGTTCCTTCGTCAATGACTGCACCTTGGAAGGTGTCCTCCATGTGCAAGAAGTTGATGATTTGTTGATCATTGTCGAACACTCTCCAATTGGTAATGTTATCTGGGATTGACGACCTAAACAACAATTCAATCGAAAATGCATTAGGAGAAAGACCTTCTGTGGGCAGCAATTTGGAAGCAACATTAGCTAATAAATCGGCTTTTGAATTGCTTAGTCTAGGAATGGAATTTATATTAAATGCTGAAAATATTTGCATTAAACTCCATACCTCAGTTTGGTAACTTTTCAGATGTGGTGATAGACAATGTATGGAATTTCTTACCTATCTGACCACAATTTTTGAATCCTCGAATACCATTAAATTTCTTACATCCATATCCACAGCTTTCCTGAGTCCTTGCAAAAGGGCTTCATATTCGGCGGTGTTATTGGTGCACTTGAACTCTAATCAACAGGCAATGAAAGTCTTGTTACCTTCAGGGTCGATGAGCACACATCCCACACCAACTCCTTCTTTGGATTTAGATACGTTGAAGTACAATGACCAAATTTGAGCTTCATCGACAATGTTTGACACACTTGGCGAAGCTGATGACTGAGTACAGGTCATAAGTTTTGATTGTTTCCCAGGATCCGTGAAAGGGGAAATTTTGGTCATGAAGTTACCAAAGAAGGTGTTCATTCCCTGCATTTCAAGTTAATTAGTAGATGCAGTAAATGGTTCATTTGCATCATTCAAATCCGTTACGGTGTGCTTGAGATAGCATTCAAGGTTTATCCTAGTTCTATTTGGTTGTCCATTTTCTGGCAGCCACAAATGAGACCAATATGTGGAAAAGTAACCATACAGTTGCTCGAACAAGTAATTACTAAATTTTATATGAAAATGACATGGCTACAGAATCTCATGATTCTATAGCCAGTCTTATATTGGTAAAAGAAATCTAAGTTTAACCGATCTGATTTAAAAAAAAACATGACTGTAATAAGAGGGAAAAAATCATTTTACCATTTAACCAAAACATGGATCAAGATATCTTAGCATTGATTACGACCTTTACACTGTCTACATTCTTTATCATAATGTTCCATGTCTTCTTAAGACGCTTGGTTTGTCTCTGTTCAATTTCTTTGAGTTCACGATTTTCTTTTATGAGTAATTCATTATGGTTGGTGAGAGATTTAATTATTGCTTGTAGAATAGGGATGTCATTATAGTATCATTCAATCCAATGCAAGCAGACCTCGCAATGCACAGAAGGAGCGATCTGTTTATGGAGCATATAGTTGGGTGTAAGAACATCAACACTACCTGTTATCGGCCCTTGACCAAGCTTAATACCAGTAAACCATTTTCTATCCTTGAGACACGATGGGAGATTGTTAACATAGTCATATAGCTGACTAGGATATGACTTGTGACAATATGGATCTTCTTCTACGAGAAATCCTCGATTTTAGGATCTGAATCCTCATTGATCTCGATCATATTGATCAATATCAAATGAGGCTTAGATTGATTATGCAAACTTCTCGAAATGAGACGACCAACCCTTTTATTTCAGAACCCTAACACTGCTTGCTTTTGTTTTGATTGTTTGCGAGGGTCTTTACTATCGGATTTTATAGTAGGGTTAGGGCCAACAATTAATTCATGCATAGGGGTTTCTATAAACTCAGAACCAACATCATATTGCCTAGGTGAAAAACGACTGGGTATTGCCTCATTACGAGGGTTTTCCTTCAAAACTTTTGGCTTGCCACTTGAGAAATCAAAACGTTTTTTTATAATAGGCTTATCCAACAAAGGGGTTTCTATAGGAATCGCTGTAACAAAACTATTTCGGGCTAAGAACCTATCCCATTCATCACCCAGGGCTTTCAAACGATGAACCAACAACATTTGAATCAGGCCATGGTGAAAGAGGCTAGAGTCGAGGCTCTGCTTCTTGCATCTTTTTGACATCTTGTAAAGACTCCTTAGTAAATAAAACAAAACGTTCAGATGGAAACCTATAAAGTGCATAAGAAACTGCACATGATAAAGAAAAACCAGGCCATAACGACATTCAAAAGTTATAAACTGCCTAAGAACTGATAATAGACCATACCATCTAACCTTAAGCAGAGAAATAGGAATACATTTCTCACGACAATCAATCTTTCTGGAGGTCATGAAAAGACTCCAGGGTACTTCGTCAATTTTTGAGTTCTTAAACCACTTCTGACCAAAGGGTGGGAGCCTTTTGGCTTCGCTGATAAACCCTTCGGTCACATCCAACTGAATGTCTCCAACTTTCACCCTATACCCATTAAATGTTTGGGCAAATTCCTTAGCTACACGAAGGTTATACCCATCAAACCTCTTAATGAAAGTATCCCAGCCCTGGTTTTTCAAATCCTCGGCCACATCATCAAGAGATAGTAACGCTTGAGAGCCATTCAACTCTATTCGGACAACAGGGTCCACTAAGAAAATAACCAGGTTGTAACATGGGTGACTCAAACTAGCTAGGGATTTAGATGGCAAGAGAAAGAGAAACAAAACTGAACGAATAGAATGGGAAAAAACCAAACAAGGCCCCTACATGATCATAGTATAAACATCAGGGTTTTCGGTCATGAAGTTCAAGCACTCATGGTAATGAAATCTTTGAGTACCGAGCATAACAAAAAACTTTAACTCGTAGCTAAAGGCCTGCCAATTCATTCTGCCAGCCAAAGGTAAAGTATAGGAAACGATGTTTGCACATTAATTCCCATGTCATGCAATGACTATGGTCAATTTGCAAAGGGTTCAAATAGATATGTTTACAAATCAGAATACAAATCAACTCTTGGTATTATATCGATATTCAAACAAACTCAAAAAGGAAAATCATTCCAGTATTAAATATGAAGTAGATGTAAGTCACAATGAACCTTTAAAAACATGTTTTGAATAGGGATATAATACAAAATCAGGCTTGATTCATGCTTTCATTCATGAATCAAGCATGAAAATGCAAAATAAAAAAGAATAATCAAACATCTTTTATAATCCAATAATCACCCCCAAATAGTAATATTTACAGGATGAAGTGTAGGCAGCTACAAGAAGTGTTGTTTGTCGCTCAAAATAGAAAAAACATGTAGGTTTTCCAACAATATTATAGGCACCTTGCATACTTATAAGTGAAATAAGGTTTAAGAAAGTCAAAAGAATCATGGAAGTTGTCATTTGTAGCCATTAGGTTTCTTGCCCTAGCAATGCATCTACATGCTTGGACTTGTCATTATGATTATGGAGTCGATTCATTAGTGTTCTTGTGGAGCCGAGTCATCACTGTGTGTGTGGAGCTTCACTCCTCATCTTTGCTTCAAGATAAAATATGAAATGCCTCCCAACGTAGGATCACCTTAGTTAATTGAAACATGTGCCACACTTGACACTCTGAATAGTCAAATGGAATCCTTGCTAATAACCTAAATGTGGAAATCAACACGCCATCACAGTAATTTCTTAATATTATTAAGTAAATGTGAAAAAGTAAACACATAAACGTATGTCTTTCTAAAGCAAGGAAATTAATGGTTGAAATCACAACCTTTCATTTATTGTGACAATGAAGAATATTTGATCCATATTTAATATTGTCCATGGGAAACACATTAAGGACTAAAAACCTATTAAATGTGCTTATTTACAATAAGTGTATGCCTCTCGGAGTAATAAAATAAAGCATAATCTTTTAGATGATTGCATATCTCCGATAAAATCATTTTACAAACGTTTTATTTCATGTCGTGCACCATGCTATACAACTAGTTCCACTTTGTACTCTTGTCAGTGTCAATGTCAGTCAAAGAATTAGGTTCCCATAAGTCAAGAAAATTAGGTTCCCATATGTCTAAATATTGATGAAGAGACAAGACAACATGTGGATTTACCCACATGCCTCGAATCTCTAGGTAAGTGGAGTCTCTTTATGACTCACAATTGTAGGGAATATTTTTCTTGTCACCACTGAAGATATTATAAATAAATCCTTGGATATCATAAGGGGATCAATTTGGGTTGAGTATATTAGGAGGTTGTATCACTTGAGATTGCATATGCTTTCTTGTTGCGCTTCATGCGATCTTCAGGATCAGAAACATAAATCTTGCATCTAATGTTAAAGAGTTATAAGTATTATGTTATGATGCACTTATTGTGATCTTCAGAATGAAAACCAATTCTCTTTAGTGTATGATTAGTGTATGTATTGAATAATATTGAAGTTCCTACATTAGAGTTATATATTCTCACGTCCATGGATTAAGAATTATATTAATATTGTTAAATTTATATGATTATAATAATTTTAATAAATTTACAAACTTATTTAAAATGAAAATAATTACAATAACTTTAGTATACACACAAAATTACTTTAAGATAAAATATAATTAAACGGGAGGTCCATTCAACATACAAATATAATCCATGATTTCTATAATTTAATAAATTTATGTAATTATTATTATTATTATTTTGGTTAGTTTGTTTATGACTTGGAAGACTATCCTATGGTTTACACCAATTCTTAGCATAACTGGATTTTAGGTATCTCCTCCTAGGTAGTTGAGTTTCCATTGCCTTATAAAAAGAGTTCCATTGAAATGATATTTGACATATAATTATTTTATTTAAGATAATTAAATTTACAAAAAATATATATCATTTTAATATAAAATTTCATTTTCTCTTTTTTCAATTTCATTATGATGAAATATTGTGTTAATGACCCTCGTTTTGTATATGATTAAAGAAAGGATTATAGTTTTTGCTTTGGGTCAAAGTTCGGTTTGATTTCTAGTTTTTTTCCATGTTTTTTAAAGTTTTTTCAAGTGGATTATTTTTAAAAATAAATTTTTTATTTTTATTTTTAAGAAGTAAATTAATTGGTATAATTAATAAATAATTAAAAAATACAATTTTTAGCGGTTTCTATGTATCAAAATTGAAGTTTTCATTGTTAATTGAAAGTAGCTCTTCCTCTTTTTGTGGAGGTAGTACCGCCTCTCTCTGGAAGTCCCTCTACATTCAATGGAATTGTCTTTGGTATCTGGTATGATCTCATCCTAGAAGTATACTTCTTCTAGAGATTTCTTGTCTCTAAGCATCATGTTTGGAAATGTCTCTCCTTGACATCATGTTGGAAGGTATTTACCTCCATATCTTCTTCTCTGCATGAGCCAACTAGCTCCCTCTTGTTGTTTTCACAATGCTCTTGAATCTAGTCTAATATGTGGTCTCACTATCTACTAACCAAGTCCCCCTTTTGGAGAGTGCACCAAAAAGAGAAAAGATCAAGGGGACTGATTTCCTTTTCTCTTTCATTGCTTCCACACTGGAAACGTGCATAACATTATTGAGCACTCATACCAGGAAAGTGGTTCAAATACAATAAGACATCTTTCGAGCTCTCCTACCAAGGATTGAGCACTCATACCAGGAAAGTGGCTCAAATACAATAAGACATCTTTCGAGCTCTCCTACCAAGGAAAATCGCTCAAATACAATTAGACATCTTTCGGGCTCTAGTACCATGGAAAATGATCCTTCAAAGAAATAAGGGTTCCTTTATCAAGGATAATAACCCTTGCTGCTGCTAGTTTTCTTGTTGCTCAATGCCTAGTACAATCATCGTTGTGATCTTGAGTCTTGACTGCTTAAAATATTTCATTATTGTCCCAAATTGGTGCTCATGGTCATTCTTATCAAATTTTTATGAGGATGATGCATTTCTATGCATTTGACATAACACAATGAGGAGATTTCCCTTACATGGAGACCACTGCACCGGGCCTTTCATTCCAACTTCTTGAAGAACATATTTCTTTACACACCAGTCATTTCTTTATTAGATTGGGTATTGGTCATTTGGAACCGGAAACCATCCTTTCTTTAAACAAGAATACATCATTTGACAAGGCGTGAGCATTTCCAGCAAATATGGTATGTACGTTTGTGGTACCAAATTATTTTGCACACACAACACCGTTTCGGATTCGTAGATGGATAACATCTCTTGTTTACCAAAGCACTATCCAATATATTAAATCGTCTTTGTACACAAGAATAAATCCTTTCCAAAGTTCGATAGTATTTGGGTGCCAGGAAAAGGTCTCTTTAAATACCCAAGAATGTTAAGAAGCACAATGTTTGAATAGCCTCATATTGTTTCATGCTTGGGACAAATTTCTTTGGGAAGCATGGCATCCATTGTTATAGGTGCGTTCGGGGGGAAGGATCGGTAGGGAGGTCACCCTCCACTTGGCGGAGAAGGGAGCCAAAGTGGTTTTCCATTACTCCTACAGTCAACACTCCGCAGAGGAAGTCGCATCCAAGTGTTATTCTTAGGGTGATTTCCTGCAAAGTCAATGTCGTCGAGCCAACGGAGGTTGCCAAGCTATTCGAAACGACTGAGCAGACGTTTGGGCCGCTCCACAATGTGATAAATGGCGCAAGAGTGTTGGATCCCAAGTATATAACCCTTGCACAGACATCTGATGAAGATTGGGACCGAATATTCAATGTCAACTGCAATGGGGCGTTTCTGTGTAGTAGAGAAGTTGGCAGGGGTGGTGGTCGCATCATTAACATAAGCAACTCCATTTTGGGACTAGTGAGATCGGGGTTCGGCGCCTACGTGACCAGCAAGGCGGCAGTGGAGATCCCGATCCACAACAGATCGAGCCCCAAATCGCTCACAACATACATTCAACCAGATTCACAATAACTCGTAGCTCGATCTTGACTTAATCGATTGACTCAAGGCTAACAAAACCATTAATATAGCGTTGCAACAACATAAATCAGAACTTGAAAAAATCTTTTCTCATTTTTTTGCATTCTCTTGTGAGGGAGTCAAGTCTGGTGTTGCTCTGATATCATGTTGTTTTTCTTCATATGAAATGAGATATGATCGATATATTATTACAATGATGAGTGTTTAATATATAGGGAATATATGGTGAACATCCATGGAAGGATGTGTCCCTAATCAATAATTATTTATTATTATCAATTACTTATTATATATATATATATATATATATATATAGTATTTAATAATCAATAATTATATTATTAATTATTACTTTAAAAGAATGACTTTTGGATGTTGTCCAAATATCAAGAAACACATTAAAGAGTAAGAGCTGGCTCTCCCCCAAGTTGTAATTTAATTTAATTTAATAGATTTCATACACTAACATAAAAATTAAATTGATTTTGTATAGGTATAACAAGCCTAAGAATTTCATGTTATAAATATTTATTTGGTTATTTGAAGACTGAATTTGACTTTTTCATTGTAAAACTTGAATTTTAGGTACACCTTGTTTATTTTTAAAAGATAAAACATTGTAGGTTCAAGGTTTTGAAATCTTTCAAAAGATTTGAAATTCAAAGTTAAAAACAATGTTAATTTTACAAATTAGATTTTGTTGAATAATCTATTTTTTTAATTTTTAAAAGATAAAACATTGTAGGTTCAAGGTTTTGAAATCTTTCTAAAGATTTGAAATTCAAAGTTAAAAACAATGTTAATTTTACAAATTGGATTTTGTTGAATAATCTACTTTTGGAGTCATGACAAAGGTCGAGAAAAATCTACTTTTGGAGTCATGACAAAGGTCGAGAAAAGATCTTTAGGAAGGTTTCCTGATATCATAATAAACCATGTTTTTAGGGTCCATAATTAACAAGCAAATTTAGTGTCAAAAGAGGCTTTTGTTTTGAATGATGGTCTCTTAGTAATTGATGAATTTCTAAATGGGGTACCTCTTCTAGACGTTACCCTACTGAAAAGTCAAGGTAGTAAGATAATTAATATATTTGTGTTAGAATTTGGGTAATGATAGTAAGACTTATATTGGTAAGGTTTTGTTAAGGATAAACAATCCTTGGAGACCAAGTCCGCTTAAAGATTTGTAATCCTCATGTAACTTTGTTTAAGTTTTAGCTCAATAATTAGTAAAGAAATGATGTGATGGAGTATTTTCTCACTTGTTGAATAACATTTGTAATCATGTAATGAGTTTGCATTTTTTAAAATTATATGATATTTTTCAATATGAATAATCTTTATAATCATCTAATGAGTTTGCATTTTTTAAAATTATATGATATTTTTCAATATAATACATTAAATGAACACAATTGTTTTCTTGATATGATATTCAAATTTTTGATCATAAATTACTACTATCTAGTTATTGCTATTATTTAAAATAGTATATAATGAATAACTTAATATTATATATAAATTAATATAAACTTTATAAAAAGTATCTAGAATAATCACTGCATGCCTTCATAGTATATGTACATACATATTGTAGTTATTATTATTTTTTAATGTTATAATTAAATCATGAAATGATTAGTTTTTTAATATTATTATTAATAATTTTTAATGCTATAATTAAATCATGAAATTATTAGTTTTTTAATATTATTATTAAAACATTTAGTTGTTAGTTATTTGAAGAATAAATTCATAGTAATTCTGTTTAGAGAATAATAAATTAGGAAATAAATTTTCCATAATTAATAACATGTAAAATAATCATTTTATATATATAATTTTGAATTATTTTTTATTTTCATATAAAAAAATGATTTATTTTAACTTTTTAATATAAAAGAATTAATATGAAAATAACTTTTCAAATTGAAATATAACCTTTTCTTTCCAATTTTAAAATTTAATCCATTTTAAAAGTTCCAATAAGTTTCTTAATAAAGCACTTGAAATGTAATGCACAATGCTAAATGTCTAATTAAAATAAATTTTCGAATGCACAATGCTAAATGTCTAATTAAATTAAATTTTCCATAATTAATAACATAAAAAATAATCATTTTATATATGTAATTTCGAATTATTTTGTATTTTTGTATAAAAAAAATTTGTTTATTTTAACTTTTTCATATAAAGAGTTAATATAAAATTAACTTTTCAAATTGAAATATAACTTTTTCTTTTCAATTTTAAAATTTAATCCACTCAAAATTTAATGCACAATGCTAAATGTGGAATTTAAATATCTAAATTCTAGAACATGTCTCTGCTGCTCAGACTCGATGGTGGGGATTCCAAAGGCGATACTTGTGAAAATCACACATATCTTTCTATTTACACCATCAAAAGCCTGTTATTCCGCTAAGTACAGCTAGAAATTTAAAATCTCTGCAAGCACAGAGCATTGAATTTTCATTGTTCCTATAGAAGTATGATGGTGGCTTCCTTTAATTTGTTTGCAGATTTTTGACATGGCAGAACACGAAATGGAGTACGAAGTTGAGCTTTTCCATAAGTACCTTACTTTTCCTTTTAAATGCCTGCAAAAGATTAGATTTAAAATTAGAATTTTTGTGACTCTCGATTTCATTTGTTTTCTATTGCATGATTGCGTTTGTTGGTATCTCTATGTCCCTGTTAGAATTTGAAAGATCTTTATTACCTTCCATTCGTGCTAAACCGGTATAATATTAGTTTAGAATTCCTTCAACGAATCTAGGAAACCTCGAGCTATTTTGAACAACTTTTTAAAAAATAACCCTACATATTTATTTAGTTTAGATTATTTGTCACACAACGGAATATGATAGTTTACATCTCTGTTTATTCAGTTTAGATTATAGTTTACAATTTTAAAAAAATAACCCTACATCTCTCTTTATTAAGTTTATATTTTCACTCATATAAAATGTCAATAATGACTATTTTCTCAAATCATTTTAACTTTTCAATTTTTCAACAATGACTTAATTTTTCGATTTTAAACCACGCTCTGAAATACAAATCACTCCAAGTTACATTGAACAACGTACAAACTCGTTTTTAGTTCCTTAGTACTTGGCTCAAAAACTATCCTTAATAATATAATTCTTTTAACTTCACATATGAGACCTTCTAGGCGGGGAGGCTTTGATGGCTTGGTCTAAATTTTAAATTTCATTATTTATTTTTAAGAAATTGTTGTCTTAACAATGAGATTAGTTAAAGTGATTTTCTATTTTTTTTTAGTCGAAATAATAAAACTCCAAGTTTTGTATTTTTAGGTAAAGAAACAACTATTTCCTTTATTTAAAAAAACTACCATAGAGACTAACCACGACCCTCTTAAATCTCTTATGTTGATATTTTTCATTCCTTATGGATAGCCCATTACCATAAGTACATTCTTTCTCCTTTCACATATATCATTGGCAAATGCCACTTCATTCATTGCCAAGATGTAAAAAAATACAATCAAATTTTATAATATTAAATTTAAAAAAATTACATAATTAAGAACCATTAAATAAGAAAAAAAAAATGTAGTCAAATACTACAATGATTTTATTTGATTCGTGTATTATAATCATCTTAGTTTATTTGCATGATTACTTTAAAATAAATTAAAAATAGTTTATGAATTATGATCATTTAATATTCCTTATAAGAAGAGAGGCCATAGCATTGTAATTTGTTGGAACTCAAAGGTATGTTCATTATGTGGGAATAAAATCCATCATGTGAAATTTTAGTGGAAAAAAAATCCATATGCAATGGATTAAATTGATTTGAAAGGAATAATGAGAAAAAGACTTCTCCAATCCAACAATAAACTCAGACGCACATGGAGAGGAGGAGTATGCCAGAAAATATTTGTAGCAACAACATGAACTTTTACCAAAACTTCAAGTTGAGTGGACATTGGGATGAGAAGTGTTGGAGACTTCATCTAGAGCTTCACTCCAGAAGCCACACAAACAAGAGAAGAGGGTGGAGAGTGAAGAGTAAAGAGGATGAAGAGTTTA